>CM076575.1:1498675248-1498878636 GCA_034641835.2 Pinus albicaulis
ACTCACCTAAGACCTCGTCAAAGAATTCCACCCTAGCTTTGGGGTATATCTGAGAGAAAAACTTTGTCGATTATCCGTGTTTACAAACACACATAATTTGGGGAGGTTAAAAACACCCTAGGATAAAACCCTTTGAGAAGAATCATAAGCTTACCTGGGTGTTATTACATGGCTTAATAGTCATACTAGAATCACTTACAACATAAACTTGCAAAATTTGGGTTTACATTGATAAAAATGATGTTGAATGATGACAATGATCTGAAAATTTTTGATCCACTACTTTGTACTCTACTTCTTGGATTGTTGACGCAAGTGTGGTCAACACCCCCTTGTTGGGTTTTGTCCTAGTCTCTGACCTAAACCCTGGTGTCCCTATTGTGCATGCTTCTCTTTTGTTGTTATTTATTGTTCTGCCGCATTGTTGATGTTATTGTTCTCTCTACATAATTGTTAATAATGTTATGATGTTATGGGGTGAATGTACTCTGTGAATGATGAAAATATTGAAGATTGCAATTATCGACAACAGAGAACAATCTAGCCCTAAAAATTAACATGGTATTATAGTTGGGCTAAAGAAAAGTCAATGAAATCACCCCTGTGAAAACAGTTATGATGAAATTCATGATCCAAGCAGAGTGAAGAGGATGAAGATGGTAGAGACCTAAAAGAATGCTAGGGTTTCAAGGAAGCCCTAGGATAGTCCTTTCTTCTCACAAATAGAAGCTAGGGTTTGGGAGAAACTTTAGGAGTAGCCTTGATATGGGAAGGGCCTAGTATGATATGATGTGATATGTAAGAAGTCATTAAGTTATTCAAGTACCTATAACAGATTCAGAGAAACCCTAAATAGAGATGATATGATACAAGAACTAGTGATCATCTTGTACAAGTGATAAGTTGGGCTTGGTTGTCGATGAAGAAAATCAAGGATACAAGTAGTGTTCAAGAGGAAGCATTTGCAGATGACTTCGACATATGGTTGATGGTCTGTGGTGCAAGATTAAGAGAGAGCTAATAGCTTCCTACAATCCTCATTGAAGATAAGTACTTTCAAGACTAATGTTATCTTATTTATGAAACTACTCATGTTTAGATTTATCATTTTTGGACTATTGTTTATTCTTCTTGCATGAGTATTTGAATGCCTCTAACTTCTTGGATGAGGATGTGATCAAGAAAAGCAAATCCTTCTTGAGGATCATCAAGATGTAGAACATTGCATGAAAATTTAGCTTTAAGAGGGAGTTGGTGCAAGAAAATGAGGGAGCAACTCTCATATCTAGGTACAATTTCATTATGTTTATTTATTTTGCTATTATTGCTCTTGCTCTGTTCCTGGGGTCATCAGGTACAGCGGATGGATGTAAGGACCTAGTCCTCAATATCAAGAATGAGAAGGATGCACATTGCAAAGCCATCCCATGATTAGAGTGTAAAAGGAAGGATTGCATTCTTCTAGGATGATATCTATGATTGAAGGGGCTTCCTATTTAGAGGGAGCATACCATCATGTAACAATGAAATATTTTGAGATAAGGAGAAGCAATATGTCCTCCATGCAAGCACAATTCTAAAGTTGATAAAGATGTTGTAGTGTCAGATGCATCCACGATACTAAACAAGGATAAGGAAAATGCTCTCAACAATAGAGGACTTTGATGAGATCTTGACTCCCATTGTCTGATGCATTATTATCAGATGTATGTAAAGTTGGCCTCCTTCATGTTATACTTAAGAAATAACCTTACTTGGAGCTACAACCCCGACCTCTCTTCAAGGTTGACGGTATTTCTTTGATGTTTGGTTTTATATATGCTTACAATTTATTTCTAACGTGATCAGATCATCTCCATGTTCAATGCCAAAAGGAGTTGACCTTGGAACCTTGATGATTGACTACCTGAGATTAGAAGTATAATAGAGAGATGTTGGACTTCATTGTCAAGAGAAGTATATTGACAGAGATTTGGCATGATGATTTACACTAAAGCAATTGAGAGAAGACTCCTCTTCAGATTCAAATTTGATGGACCCTATGATGATTTGGTAACCAGATGAATACTTTGCATCATATACTCTGAGCCAGATAGAGCCTGGATATGTATTGGGATATCTACATGAAACAATTAATCATGGACTAAGATACACTGTCGAACTTCATGAATACAGCGCTGCTAAATGAGACTGAAAAATGTTGTTGACAACAAAAGCAAATCTGGGTGTTGTTGTAGCTTGGGGTTTGCAATGATTTCCTAGATGAGCCGGAAATAGAAGCTTGTTGATTTGAGTATGGCTGAGGCAAAGCAAATTGTTGCTAGTATGACTAGTTGTGAGGCAGTGTGATTGAGAAAGCTCTTTGGAAGAGTTGTTTAAGCATGTGTTGGGCACAACTCTGATATGTTACGATATTAAGAATGGGATCTGACTTTTTGAGCATTATGTGTTTCATGACTGATCCAAGCATTTTGAGATTAGACATCACTATATTCGGGATATGGTGAGGAGGGACCAGTGACACTCTGACATAGACTTGTTGTGGAATTGAAGTAGTGAGGCTTCCGCATATGAGAAGATAGCAGGCATTTTTACCAAGCCTTTGCCGAAAGGGAAGTTCTTGGTCTTCAGAGAGCAGCTTGGACTGCTGGATGTGACCCTCCCAGGAAAGGGTCACGGCTGATCGAGAACACTGAGCTATGCTCTTCCCCCCAGTTTGAGCTCCTATGGAGAGGAATCGAGTTAGAGAGCTCCTGGGGTTGAGGGAAATCGTGGACAATAAGTGTGTTTGATCCTTACCTCATGGTAAGTGTGTATCTCCCCTTTTGTCATTGCAAGGTTGTGTTTGATCTTTCCCAGAAAAAGTAAGTGTGTATCTCCCCCTTCCAAGTATACCCCAGTATGCATCCTACCCACAAGTTGGGCTTATAGGGATTGCCACCCATCTGACCAATGGGTGAGGAGACTTGGATGTGTCTGATCCTTACCTCTCATGGTAAGTGCCTATCTCCCCCAAGGTAGTGGATGCAAGTGTTATACCACTTGATTCTTGAGGGTCAAGGTGGGAAGATGAACGGACAATAGGATAGTTGTGATCCTTAGCTTTCATCGTAAGTTGTACCCTGCCTATTGGCAATCGGATATAGGGTGGCAGATTAATCTCCCCTATTTTCGGTGGATATAGGGTGGAAGCCAGAGCTCCCCTATGATGATTCTTCTTCCTTAGATAGTGACATCATTGCTCAAATGATGATCAAAGGAGAGACAAGTTGAGACGAGATGTGATGAGATGGATGTCTTGTTGATGCAGCTGAGATGAAGGTCATGCAACTTGACTTGGAGACTTGTAAGGTTTGGAGGATCTTTTGATCTCCCCTACCATCGATTGTGGATTATTCTTCTTCTATGACAAGATGAGACATGATGTAGCAATGATGAGAGTCATCCGAGTTAAGACTTATGATGAGGATGGAAAGTCCTCCCTAGATGAGGAGTGTTGAAATTGGGCAGCTATGGGACAAATTTCCTAAGAGAAACGCTACTGCCCCAAAGGAAGCCCAATTGCCCCAAAGAGAAAAATATTATTATATTTGGGGCACTCCTATTATTTCTTGTGGTACAAATTTTGGCAAGCATTTATTAAAGAAAAAATATTTAAAAAAAAGGAAATTTAAATTTCGTATCCTCCCTCCATATTCAAGTCAGCCTCATGTCGACCTGCCTAAGGATCGTGACCTTTCACAGTTGGAACCAAATATAAATTGGCCCTTGGTATCTCAAATTTGGAACACGCATTGAAGACTCACATTTTCAGTAGAAGCTCGCATCTCTGATATTGGCTCGCGTCTTTGCCCAGGCTCACATTTATTAGTTGGCATTTGTGGTGGATTATAGTGACTCACATCATATACAGTGGTTCGAACTTCGTATTCATGGCTCATACTTGTATCTCTGAAGTCTGCATCTACAATGGCTCGATGGACTCACTTATTCCTTTGTGACTCGAATTGTGGCTCATGCAATCATATATCTTTGTGATTCTCGCTTTTGTTTATGACTCACACTACATGGATTACATTGTTTATGTGGCACAAATTCTTGGATCACATAAATTCTGTGGTGGCTTGTATTATCTCTTTGTGACTCATCGAATTTCTGTTGTGGCATGGATTCATCTATCTCTGTGTAATGGATTCGCTCTACGTATGTAATGGATTTGTCTATCTCTATGGCATGGATTCACTATATCTCTATGGCATGGATTCGCTCTGTACAGTGACTTGATTTATTGTATGACTTATATTACAGTGATAACACACTTCAGTGACATGGTATTGGATTGTATTACAGTGGCATCATATGTCAGAGATATCGTATTACAGTGGCACCCTATTGTATTGTACTACAGTAGCATAGTATGTCAGTGATATTATATTACAGTGATTCAGATTGTATGTATCTTCTATTGTATGGCTCCTACAATACTCATAGTGGCTCGCTTTTTCTCTTGTTGTACAAGGGACAAGATCCATGCCAAGTTATATGACAAAGGATGGTAATATGATGTATGACATTAACCTAATGTGACATGTCATATGACAATACGACTTGGATATCAATATAAATATGGCAGAGTCACCTTGAGTGTCATAGTATGGCAGTATGACTTGGAAGTGACCTTGATGTTGACAGTGACAGTAACCCTAATATTTTAGTGACCTTGATGAATGACATGGCAGTGACCTTGATATTATGATATATGATGACAGTGATCATGGTCATATGATGATAGTGACCTTGCTTTTATGATACATGACACTTGATGGTGATGATGTCCCTTGATAGTGATGACACTTATTCCTATGGCATGGATGTTACTTCTTGTGACAGTGATATGGTAGCAACTCTCTAGAGATCAAATCGTTCAGTTCACAAATGTAGTTGTGAATTGACTTGGGCTGGCCTTTGGAGGTCTGATGTGATTGATGTATCTCACTTTTATTGTACTTTGTATCTCAGTTGAACAATTGATGAAGATCTAATAGAAGAAGAATCTGGTTGGGTTTTCCCCCTCATGGGGTTTTGCCCTAGTCTCTGACCTAAATCTTGGTGTCCCTATTGTGCATGCTTTTCTTTTGTTGTTCTTTATTGTTCTGCTACATCTTATTGTTCTCTCTACATAATCATTAATGATGTTATGATGTTACGGGGTGAATATAATATGTAAATGATGAAAAGATTGAAGATTGCAATTATCTACAGTAGAGAACAATCTAGCCCTAAAAATTAACATACTGTAGCCAATCCATGGCATCCCGTGCAACCCTTTTGAGGCTGCATCTGTGGGTTTCCTGTAGCATCATCTGCAGCCTTCTTATGGCACCAACTACGGCTAATCCATGGGATCTTGTGCGGTCCTCTTGAGGCTTCATCAGCAGCCTTCCTGTGACATCATCTGGGGCTTATGGTGATAATCTCTACGGCCTAAAGTGGACTATCCCATACAGTGTATGCAGCCTTTCCTATGTTAGTTTCTGCAGCATAAATGTGACATATGTTGTGGTTTCTCTATGGTGATGTCTGTAGCCTTCAATGTAAGTATTCGCAACCTTCTTTCCATAGATGCATGCGGCCATTCTCTGTGAATATGGGATCTGTTCTAGCATGGTTAATAGAGTGTCTTTGGCATATTTTGGAGCTACCCTAATGGCTCTACCCTACAGCAGTTAGGGATTTGTTTGAGTGACCTCTATGAGGTCTGTTAGGAAATCTATGTGACCTACTGAAGCCCCCTTTTATCTTTTATGTTTGGGAGAAATGTTTGGCAGTAATTCCTGTAGAATATAGCCAGGATGCTTGGTTGTGATAGAGATCTCTAGTAACAATGATATATGACTGAGGTTCTTGTACCTATATGATCTTGATGTCTGGACAGTAACACCTGTTGACCACACTTTGTCAATGACCCCATAGCAGTACACCCCCATTTTTTCAAATGGGATTCATCATGTTCGACGTGTTCGTGCCATTTAGATTCCATCATCAGTCGACCGTTTTTTAAATGATGTAAACCCATTCTGCATGTTTATGATGTAAATGATCTAAGTAAGACCATCATGTATGTAACCTAGGTAAGCCTAATATTTTGGTGACGACTTCTATCCTAGGAGGTTTTTTGTCTCAATGATTCATTTGTGTTTCTCGACACAAGTGATCGGCAAAGTTTTTCCCTCCAGCCTCACCCCAAAGCTCTGGTGGATTTTGTCGTCAAGATGCTAAGTGAGTCCTAGTGTTTTCTATCGAGTCTTTGTAAAGTAATCTGGGAATGATCCTAGCTAATTGGATAGATCATTTTATTATAGTTTGCTAGGTCTACTAGATCATGTTTTGAGTCGCAGAATTGGGTAACTATTTGAGGGTCTATACGAATGGATATTCCCCCTTTATGTGTCTAAATGCATTTATCTTATGTAAAGAGGGTTCGAAAAATAATTAAATCCCCTCTCAATCAATTAATTAAATTTTCTGGCCAAATTAATTAAAAAATCCTAAGCCAGAAATTTAATTAATTCTAAGTCTTAGGTGAGTTAAAATTATTCAAAGGCAAAATTCGTGAGTCCTTAAAAAATAAATTTTTAAAGTTCCCAAGCCAAGGGAATATTGAGAATTTCAAGCAATTTTGGACCCTTGGGCCTTGGGGGTTAAGTCAAAGTCAAAATTTTGAGGTAATTAACTCAAAAATATTATTTTTGAGTTAATTAAAATGGAATTAAATGAGAAATTCGAATTTCCTCAAAATAATACTTTCGACGGTCCAAATTAAAAGATGATTAAATCTTTTTCGACGGTCGAGATTACTTTGACATGGATCAACCAAACTAGCCGTTGGAGATTTTATCTTATAAATTAGAGGTCTTTGTCAATCTTTCAGTCATCCGATCTCTTGATCGTGCACTCGCTCTTGAAGCTCTCCTGTAATATTTTCTGGAATAATACAAACGAAGACTTTGGAATTTTATTTTGATGGTGGTGTTCCTCTTCACTATCTTATGGTAAACTTGTTCTTAACATCTTGCTGGTGATTATTTTAATGGATTGTTGATTAATGGCTCTTATAGAGCAATCTATTGCACAGGTATCTTGCTTAGGTTACTGGATCTAGAGTAAAAATATTAATTGGATTGAGTTAAGAGTTATCTCTAGCTCTTGAAAATTTTATGTTTTATCACTATTTCTCTGTTAATTTAACAATTCAACTTTAACTGTGCAGAAATCTTCCGGATTTAGATTGGGCATTTGGGGAAGTCCTAGTTTGGACTAGCTGACTCCCAAGGACATAAGATCTGAAAAGCCCTTCGGATCTAAATCCCCGGGCTTATCTTAAATTCCGTTTTTTGCAAGGTTCTTTATTGGGCTTGTGCCTCTCTCTTAATTTATATATTTTTTTTTAAATTGTGCTGAATGATTTAAATCTGGCCATCAGAGCTTTGAGCTGTAAAATAGCATTGTAGATTTGTAAATATAGTTCTTTCTTTTTACTCACCGGGTTTAAGGGTTTTCTATGCATATTTTTGGGTTTCTAGGTCTCTTGTTCTGGTATTGTGCAGGTTTTTTTTTTTCACAAGGAGATTCTCAGGAAAATTTTAGATCTGAGCTAGATCTAGGCCCTGAAGGGTAAAATCTGGCCTCAAGACCAATTTTGGATTGCAAATTTGGGCGTGATCTTGCTTCAAAATACAAACTGTAGATGTATTTATTTAATTAAAATCTGAATTTTGAATCTGAGTTTACTGATTTCTGGGCAAGGAAAGAATTTTAAATTTTATGCACCAGCTGTACGAAGCCACTTTCATGCCGTCCGTACGTTGTCCTCTACATTCCTCTCTTGTGGCGTGCATCCTCTTCATCACTGGCTGCTACATCTCTGTGTCCATCCGCTGACTACTGCCCTCTATATCTCTGCCCTCACCCGCAGTCTCATCCCTGTACTGTCCCTCCACGCTGCTCATACATCTGGCTGCGGCTTCTTCAGGCAGCTTCATCGACTCCCACTGCCTTTCTCTCACGCATCCCGTAGCCCATTTCCTCCATCTGTATGCTGCCTTAATCCCTGCGTTCTCCCTTCGACCTCATCGCATTACATTGCTTCCATCGTCCCTCGATCCTCTTCCCTGTGTCATTCGCTCAACCATACCTTCACGGCTCCTTCTAAACCTGCATAAACCTCTTCACATAAAAGAGTTTTTAGATTTTCAATTTTTTTTATTTGGTTTTAGCTTTAATTTTTTTAATTTTTACTTTGCTTTAGTTTTAATTTTAAACCTTTAGTTTTAGTTTTAGTTTTAGCTTTAGATTTTAGTTTTAGTTTTAAGTTTTTCTAATTTTTACTTGGCTTTAGTTTTAGTTTTAAGTTTTTCTAATTTTTACTTGGCTTTTTAGTGGTAAGCTTTCTTAGATTTTTTAATTCCTTTGAATTTGTTTAGTTAGCTTTAAAGTTTGATTTAATTTTAAGATCTGATTTTCTTTTAGTTTTTATATTTTGAAACTTAAAAAAAATAAAAATAAAAAATTTTCAAAATTTTTCATTTTTTCATTTTTTTGTTTTTTGGGTAGAACTTAGGCTTTAGTTGTATATACATTTTGGTTTTAGTTTTATTAAATTTAGATTTAAAAGAAAATATAAAAAATTTAGAAAATGATCAAAAAATTTCAATAAAGTGGTTTTGGATCTAAAATTTTGCATAGTCAAAAGTGAATTTTAAATTTCTTTTTATCTAAAGTTTGGCTATATATTTCTGAATTGGAATTATTTTGAATATTATTTAAATTTGGAATTATTGGATATATCTAACATTTAAATTCGATGGTTTTGTCATGATGATATTTTAGTTTCGAAGTTTAAATTGTTGATTCGAAATATTTTCATGCTTAGCTGGGATTGATGGTCGTTTAATGAGCTTTAATTGTGGTTTTAAATTACTTGAAATTGGCGATTAATTGCTTAGTCTAACTTTGAGAATATTTCAAGTGATGATAAATTACATGTCTGTACTTCCTAGATCGAACATTGTTGATGCATGATTATGAAAGTGTTTTATCAAATATCTGGTGGATTGATTTTTCATAGCAGCATTTACCTATCAATTACTTGGTTTTAATTTCATAATGGGATATTTTGACTCCACAAGGCACTGGTTTTAAACTTCAAATTTAATTGGATCTGTAAAATCTCGTTAATCTTAACAAGTACTTGGTTATTTAACTGTGTCTCCTGAATTGGTTGGTTTTCAACCAGTTCTCCTTCTTCATTTTCGTTAGGGTTTACCTCCCTTAGCTTGCAAGGAGACAACTTAGATAAAGAGATTAGGGATCAGGGTGACAACTCCTGATCAGAGCCGTTGTCGCGGTGCCTAGACATTCTGTGCAACAATATTTTTTGGGGCCGTTGCCGGGAATAGAGTTTTTCTGTCCTTGGTCTTAACGACATTTTCTAATCTTCTAATATTTTTTCTCGCCATTCATTAGCCCATCACATGACATAGCATTTTTTGGCATCATTTCATCTCTTCATCATTTCATCGTCATATCACTAATCATTTCATCATTTACACCTTTAGCACCTGGACATTTCGGTTGGCTTCTTGTTTGGGTGGCGACTCCACTTATTCATCTATTTACTCCCAGACAAGAATCCCCCCTTGATATCCATCTTCTTCTCTCGACTATTTCTTCTGTTTTAGAATTAGATTCATGTTCAAGTGGCGACTCCAATTTTTTCATTTCTTACAAGAATTTCTACTAAGAAGCTCGCTTCTTGTGGATCTCTTGACTTTTCTTGAACAAGGATCTCTTTCTCTAACATCCATTTGGTTTTTTCATTTAAGTAAGTCATCATGGGTGATCCTTTTTATGACATGCCAAAAGAGGCCATTCGAAAAATGCCTGTGTTCTAGGGTGGTGATTCAACCACTACTCGAAATCATCTCATAACGGTTACTTATATAATAAATAGATATTGTCTTCCTTCACAATATAATCATGAATATGTCAAGATACGTCTCTTCGGCTATTCCTTAAAGGGTGATGCTATCAATTGGTTTCGAAATTGTCCTGAGGAGTATTTTATTTGTTTACAACACATAATCAATGCTTTTAAAGATAAATATATAAAACAAGGTGGCTCGTCTTGTGCTCCCAGTACTATGCAAAATAATGAAATTGATCTTGTAGAGAACTCAACTATCAACAGGAGATTTCGAGACAATTCTCAAGATGAATCCACTCGTACCACGACAACACAAATCCATGATAATAGTGAAACAGAAACAAGTTGTCAAATCAGTGTTGACAACGATAAGCATCATGTTAACGAATTGATTCAGATGGTTAAGGATATACAACTAAATCTGACTCAATTCATTAAGAATATGGAACTTAATCAAGAAAAATTAATAGCGGATCACGCCAAGTAAATTGGTTCTATGCAGAGCAGGTTATTGGCCTTAAAAGAAAAACATGTCAAGGAAATGACGATCATGGAAGCAAATCATGAGAAGGAGATGAACTATATGAAAAATCTCTTCATGGCCATGAAAGCGGATAATGATAAAATGATTCAAAACATGGAAGCTAACCAAATCAATCTTAAAAATAGAATAAATGCCATTGAAGCAAGTCATGCATAGGAAATAAATGTCATGGAAAACAAGTTAAAGATGATGGAAGTTAATCATTCTAATCAGATGTCTCTTCAACACAAATTGTTGACTATTGAAGAGAGTCATGCGAAGGAAATTGGTGTTGTAAATAATCAAATGACTGTTATTCAGAATTAGTTGGAAAAACTGGAAAGATCACACATGCAGAATTTCCAACCCAAGTCAGAATTGTCAACAGATCATAGGCCTCCTAGTTTGCTGAAGCAGTTTCCATCTCATCACACGAAAGTCACTTTTCCCATTAAGGAAAAATTAACTATGGTTACAAAGGACATTAAGAAAAACCAAGCTTATGTGTCACCATTGACAGAGTATATTTAGAATAATATTGGTTGCACTCTAGGTTCATCAGATGTTTTGTACAAACATCTTCAAGATAAGGACAACAAATCTACAGTGGTCTCATTGCTGACATCACAGGCCACTAAGAAGAAGAGAAAAAAGCATAAAATAAAAAGTAAGAGGTTTGATTCGTCTGATGGTCGAGAGCAGCTTGACATTCAGATAAGACAAAGTCCTACAATATGCAAGATCGGGCATGGCACATTTGAAAAACAACCTACAGACTTGCCTGAAAGCAGGCAAATGCTCAACATGCACTATATTGAACACATATGATGCCACAGGGCATCCTTTGTATCTTATCTTTAACCTTACACCTTGTTATTTCAGCATTTCATTTTGTAGTTAGAATAGATTTACTTTTCATGTTAAGTAGAATAATAAATGAAAGAAGAGCTTATATTTTTCATGTGCTTAATGTTATATGATGATATTTGGATGGAAGCTACTTATGTAATTTTGTGTGTTGCTTGGATACAGATTCTGGATTCTCACATTCCTCCAGTGAAGCAACGTGTCCAAAGTAGAGCCAGATGTTGACCACACTTTGTCAACGACCCCATAGCAGTACACTTCCATTTTTTCAAATGGAATTCATCATGTTCGACATGTTCGCGCCATTTAGATTCCATCATCAGTGGACAGTTTTTTAAACGATGTAAACCCATTTTGCATGTTTATGATGTAAATGATCTAAGTAAGACCATCATGTATGTAACAACTTAGGTAAACCTAGTATTTTGGTGACGATTTCTATCCTAGGAAGTTCTTTGTCTCACTGATTCATTTGTGTTTCTCGACACAAGTGATCGGCAGAGTTTTTCCCTCCAGCCTCACCCCAAAGCTAGGGTGGATTTTGTCATCAAGATGCTAAGTGAGTCCTAGTGTTTTCTATCGAGTCTCTGTAAAGTAATCTAGGAATGATCCTAGCTAATTGGATAGATCATTTTATTATAGATTGTTAGGTCTACTGGATCATGTTTTGAGTCGCAGAATTGGGTAACTATTTGAGGGTCTATACGAAAGGGTATTCCCCCTTTATGTGTCTAAATGTATTTATCTTATGTAAAGAGGGTTGCAAAAATAATAAAATCCCCTCTCGGTCAATAAATTAAATTTTGTGGCCAAATTAATTAAAAAATCCTAAGCCGGAAATTTAATTAATTCTAAGTCCTAGGTGAGTTAAAATTCTTCAAAGGAAAAATTCGTGGGTCCTTAAAAAATAAATTTTTAAAGGTCCCAGACCAAGGGAATATTGAGAATTTCAAGAAATTTTGGACCCTTGGGCCTTGGGAATTAAGTCAAAGTCAAAATTTTGAGGTAATTAATTCAAAACTATTATTTTTGAGTTAATTAAAATGGAATTAAATGATAAATTAGAATTTCCTTAAAATTATAAATTTGACGGTCCAGATTAAAAGATGATTAAATCTTTTTCGACGGTCGAGATTACTTTGACATGGATCAACCAAGCTAGTCGTTGGAGATTTTATCTTATAAATTAGAGGTCTTTGTTAGTCTTTCGGTCATCTGATCTCTTGATCGTGTACTCGCTCTTGAAGCTCTCCTGTAATATTTTCTGGAATAATATAAACAAAGACTTTGGGGTTTTATTTTGATGGTGGTGTTCCTCTTTGGTATTTTATGGTAAACTTGTTCTTAATATTCTGTTGGTGATTATTTTAATGGATTGTTGATTAATGGCTCTTGTAGAGTAATCTATTGCACAAGTATCTTGCTTAGGTTATTGGATCTAGGGTAAAAATATTAATTGAATCGAGTTAACAGTTATCTCTAACTCTTGAAAATTTTATGTTTTATCACTATTTCTCTGTTAATTTAACAATTCAATTTTAAGTGTGCCGAAATCTTCCGGATTTAGATTGGGTGTTTGGGGAAGTCCTAGTTTGGACCAGCTGACTCCCTAGGAGATAAGACCTGAAGAGCCCTCTGGATCTAATTCCCCAAGCTTATCTTAAATTCCGTTTTTTGCAGGGTTCTTTCTTGGGCTTGTGCCTCTCTCTTAATTTATATATATTTTTTAAATTGTGCTGAATGATTTAAATCTGGCCATCAGGGCTTTGAGTTGTAAAATAGCATTGTAGATTTGTAAATATAGTTATTTTTTTTACTCACCGGGTTTAAGGGTTTTCTGTGCATATTTTTGGGTTTTTGGGTCTCTTGTTTCTGGTCTTGTGCAGGTTTTTTTTTTTACAGGGAGATTCTCAGGAAAATTTTAGATCTGAGCCAGATCTAGGCCATGGAGGGTAAGATCTAGCCTCAGGATCATTTTTGGATTGCAGATCTGGGCGTGATCTTGCTTCAAAATACGAACTGTAGATGTATTTATTTATTTAAAATCCGAATTTTGAATCTGAGTTTATTGATTTCTGGGCAAGGAAAGAATTTTAAATTTTATGCACCAGCTGTACGAAGCCACTTTCATGCCGTCCGTACGTTGTCCTCTACATTCCTCTCTTGTGGCGTGCATCCTCTTCATCGCTGGTTGTTACATCTCTGCGTCCATCCGCTGACCGCTGCCCTCTATATCTCTGCTCTCACCCGCAGTCTCATCCCTGCACTGTCCCTCCACGCTGCTCGTACATCTGGTTGCGGCTTCTTCAGGCAGCTTCATCTACTCCTACTGCCTTTCTCTCACGCAGCCCGCAGCCCGCAGCCCATTTCCTCCGTCCGTACGCTGCCTTAATCCCTGCGTTCTCCCTTCGACCTCATCGCATTACATTGCTGCCATCGTCCCTTGATCCTCTTCCCTGCGTCCTTCGCTCAGCCATACCTTCACGGCTTCTTCTAAACTTGCATAAACCTCTTCACATAAAAGAGCTTTTAGATTTTCAAATTTTTTTTATTTGGTTTTAGCTTTAATTTTTTTAATTTTTACTTTGCTTTAGTTTTAATTTTAAACCTTTAGTTTTAGTTTTAGTTCTAGCTTTAGATTTTAATTTTAGATTTTCGATTTTATTTTACTTTGCTTAGTTTTAGTTCCAAGTTTTTCTAATTTTTACTTGGCTTTAGTTTTAGTGGTAAGCTTTCTTAGATTTTTTAATTCCATTGAATTTGTTTAGTTAGCTTTAAAGTTTGATTTAATTTTAAGATTTGATTTTCTTTTAGTTTTTAGATTTTGAAATTTAAAAAAAATAAGATAAAAATAAAAAAATTTCAAAATTTTTAATTTTTTCATTTTTTTTTTGGGCAGAACTTAGGCTTTAGTTGTATATACATTTTGGTTTTAGTTTTATTAACTTTAGACTTAAAAGAAAATATAAAAAAATATAAAAAATTCAGAAAATGATCAAAATTTTTAATAAAGTGGTTTTGAATCTAAAATTTTGCATAGTCAAAAGTGAATTTTAAATTTCTTTTTATCTAAAGTTTGGCTGTATATTTCTGAATACGAATTATTTTGAATATCATTTAAATTCAGAATTATTGGATACATCTAACATTTAAATTCGATGGTTCTCTCATGATGATATTTTAGTTTTGAAGTTTAAATTGTTGATTTGAAGCATTTTCATGCTTAGCTGGGATTGATGGTCGTTTAATGAGCTTTAATTGTGGTTTTAAATTACTTGAAATTGGCGATTAATTGCTTAGTCTAACTTTGAGAATATTTCAAGTGATGATAAATTACATGTCTGTACTTCCTAGATCGAACATTGTTGATGCATGATTATGAAAGTGTTTTATCAAATATCATCGTGGTGGATTGATTTTTCATAGCAGCAGTTACCTATCAATTACTTGGTTTTAATTTCATAACGGGATATTTTGACTCCACAAGGCACTTATTTTAAACTTCAAATTTAATTGGATCTGTAAAATCTCGTTAATCTTAACAAGTACTTGGTTATTTAACTGTGTCTCCTGAATTGGTTGGTTTTCAACCAGTTCTCCTTCTTCATTTTCGTTAAGGTCTACCTCCCTTAGCTTGCAAGGAGACAGCTTAGATAGAGAGATTGGGGATCAGGGTGACAGCCTCCGATCTGAGCCGTTGTCACGGTGCCTAGAAATTCTATGCGACAACAACACCTATACTTATAATAGAGATATTTGACGAGGTATCCTTGCGGCAATGAAGACACTGATATATATTTATATGTGATATCTTCAGTGTAATGTATGGCAGCGATACTTGAGTTCTTGACAGTGACCTAATAATGTATGGCAGTGACATAATGATGTATGGCAATATCCTTATGACAGTGGTATATGTAGTGCTCTTAGAACAATGGTATATGTAGTGATATATATATGGCAGAGATGTGACATTGATAAAAGACAATGATATGGCAGTCTATGGCTATGATACTTGTCCGTGTTTATGGCAATGATATGATCGTGTCAGAGATATATGCTACCTTCAATTTTGTGGAGAACTCTCTGGCATACTTGTGAACTGCCATCTTATGAGGATCCTGTATGGTCCTGTGTTGGCCCTGAATGACCTAATGTTTCTCATGATGAAAGACTCGTGTGTCATTATAATTGTACTTTGTATCTTTGCTAAACATTTGATGAATATCTAATAGAAGAAGAAGAATTCGTTATGGGTTTTCCCCCTTGTGGAGTTTTACGCAGGTCTCTAACCAAAAAATCCTAGTGTCTCTATTATCTATGCTTTTCTTTTGTTATTCCTTACTGTTCCATTGCATTGTTGATGTTATTGTTCTCTCTACATAATTGCTAATGATGATATGATGATATGATGTTATGGTGTGAACGTAATGTGAAAATGTTGAAAAATTTAACATATGCAATTATCTGCAGCAAAGAACAATCTAGACCTAAAAATTAACATCTCCCTCAGAGAGACCACCCAATATTATTGAAACTGGCTTGGAGCAACTGGTTCGTACATTAAGGCACATGTTCTCATAGCATTAGAGAGAACAACTCTAATTGGATTCATGTTAATTTTAGGTAACCATGGCATGTTCTATGCTTAGAGCAATTTACTTCAATCTTTCTTATTAAGCCCAATTCAATTTCCTGTTGTACAATCACATTAACATTGACAATAAATGTTGATAGAACATAAAATAATCGACAGAAGACAAGCCAAGACAAGAGACACAATAATTTGGCAATGCCAGGGAAAACCCCAATGCGGGGAAAACCCTTTGATCAAATCTTCTTATTATTCTTCAAATCCAGCAGAGAGAGAGTACAATTCTCAGCAGTCAACAGGATGCCCTAGCTAGCAAAGTCAACGTTGGTCAAACCAGCAAAAAGTCTCCCAATGGAGCTTGGTCAAAGCCAGTCAAACTTGGCCTCTTCTCACAGTCAAAGTCAGCCCAAAATAGTCTGAAATACTTCAGTTAAACTCAGTCAACGCAGCACTCAAACTTCAGCAATCTGTGGTGAACGTTGTGGTCAACGTAGCAGTCAAATCAGCTCTACTCACCTCGATTTCTGCGCCACCAAATTCGCCCTCCCAAAAATGAAATATGTCCAGGAGATCGAAGTCAAAAGGACAAGGTTGACCCAAAGTCAATATTGGTCAACGCTGCACAGAAAACCCTTAACTAGTGCAAAATTTCCAGAAACCCTTTCACATGTGCAGAGGAGAAAGAATGTCTCCTAAGGTTGTACGAACCAAGCAGATGAGAGAAAATGCGAGAGATGAGTTGATGTCCAAATGAGGTTTGTGTCTCTCATTTTTATATCCATCACTAAGGATGTGTGACACATCTTTTGGGGCTTGAGAGCCTACATTACAAATCTGGCCGACCTTGAAAAATTGCACATGTAGAAAATAAATTCAAAATCCAACTTCTGCTCATCCAAACAAGATGATCTTTCGATCAATCTTGCACCTCTCCGAAAGAGGAATCCAACAAAAATATCATCTCCATCATATGAGCAGTGCAACATGGAGTTTGGCCCTAGTTGTGAAATTTAACACTCCCTCTCAACTAGTGAGAACTCCACCTGTCCATCCATCTGTCAACCTGTGCAATCCTGTCATCCAGGACCATCATGTACTATCATATATCATCCTGCAATCCTGTGTCATCCTATTGTCTCTGTACTTTGTCGGTTCTGCTCTGTTGTGGAAGAAATAATGAAGAAGATATGATCGAGAGTGAGTCACAAACACCTTGCCACTCTCCACTGACCCGAAGTCAGTTTAGAGGTAAAAACCTCAACCAGACTTGATCCCAAATTAAGTTGTTAGACACAACCCATCCTAGACATAGAGAGTACGATAATACACGATGCATCCATCAGTAATGCTATGGTCTCTATCCTCATTGGCCGAATGAGAGGTACTTCCCACGAGTCCTAGACGACATGGGTAGGATGTAAAAATTCCTAGATCTAAATGATCTCCAGAATCCTACTGCAACCAGCTGAATTTACTTCTCCTTTTTTAAAATTACATTACAGTATTATTTCAGACTTCTTCATGAAATATTGAAGCAAATTACTGAAGCAGCCTAGACTTAACTACTTATGATTCTGAAACAAGGAAACTAACCAAAGAAAAATATACACATAGGACACTGTTATTTTTGGACGAAAGTCCCCGGAAACACCCAATGCAGGAAAATCGATGCAGCAAATCTGAGGGTTTCATTTTATTAAGCAGTAACAAATTCTGAATACATCTTTGAATACCACAAAGATAATTCAATTGCAGAGAGAGAAATACTAGCAGAAAGATTGTGAGTTTTGCCTCAATCACTGAAAAATCTCGACTGCTCCTATCACTGGATGAAGTGCCCCTAGTAGGCCCTATGTTGCCTCTGTGCAGTCCCTACACAATCTCTGCGTCAACCTCTCTAGGAACTGCGTTGTTGAGATTTTGGGTAGCATCGAATGTGCTCTAGCTCCGAAACTTTGTGGAGGGGCTAGAAAACATGAGATCTCCAAGACCTGGAAATTGTTTGGAGAAATTCCACCTGGAACCTAAGTTATTCAAAATATTAATTATTTTAATGAAGACCCTAAGTCTAATGTAGGGATATTAGATAATTAAAGTGAGTTAATTTAGACGTGGGTGAGAAGGTTCTAAGTCACGTGGATCAACTCTTTTCTAATCTTAGTCATTGATTAGAGATTATATCACAGTCGTTGAATGTTCAACAAAAAAAGTATGAAAGGAAGGCTTGGGGTCAGTTGGAGAGACACACAAAGCAGTAGCACTTGAGCTAAGTCAAAATTTTGGGGCGTGGTTTGCTGAGAATTTTCGACTGAGCTTACAGTGCTAGTGAGGGGCAGATCGACAAGGAATATTCAAATCCGAGGTCGAGAATACATAGACAGAGAGGCAAATCCGTACAAGGCAGCGCAGAGACCTAGCAGGAGGGACGCAACCCAGCCAAGCTCACATAGAGGCTGACGCTGGCCCTTCTGGGTGACGCTGAGGCAAAGCAGAGGATGACGCAAGTCCTTCAGGGTGACACAGAGGCAACACTCAGCCCAGAGGGGTGACATAGGAGCAGCCTGTGTTGCGCAGAGGCTCTAGCAGCTACACAGAGCTGATGCAGTGCCAGGAGAGACAACGCTGGGATTTCCAGTGGGCTAGAAAGGCCTTGTATTCATCAATTTAGAAGGTGTGAAGCCTCAACTAAATCAACCATAATTTCTGTCTCCGAGTGATAGAGGTACATTTGTCATGATTTCTCTATTGGGAAAACCACTACTGGTGCCCTTGATTGTATTCAGATATTATGCTTAATAAACAAACCCTCTAAGAGATGTTGCACCGGTTTTCCCGCATTGGGTTTTTCCGGGGACATTGTCCAAAAAATATTGTGTCCTTTGTCATAGGTGCATTATGCTTCAGTAAATGATCTGTATGTATATGTAGGTTGCAGTAGTATTTACTTTGATGTTTTTGCTGAATAATTCAGAAAAATAACTTGTTAATTAAATCTAACAAGTAGGAGAAGTAAATCAGAAAATTGCAGTAGGGTTTCTATAACTTAGGTTTAGAAATTTTCACATGGTATCAGAGCTATTGCAGATCAAGCTGAATTTTTTTTGCAAGTTGAAGCTCACAGATCCAAAAAAATGCAGCACAGCACCAGAGGGACAGCGCAGAGACCCGACAGGGGTGATGTAGAGGTTGACACAGGCCCAGAAGGGTAACGCAGAGCCTGTCAAGCTCAGCAGAGGCTGACGCAAACCCAAGAGGGTGATGCAGTCCATGAGGGAGTGACGTTGTGCCAGTTGCCGTGGTTGGAAGTGCAGTTTTCTAATCTTCGAAGTTGCTAGTGGGGCATTGTTTATGCCAGTTCAGAACAGTGTCTAGCAGGGTTGACAAAGTAAGGGGGAACAATTCCTCAACATATTTTCTAGCCAATAAATCTGAGATTCGATCAGTGAAGTGATTGTAGAGGGTTGATTCGACAGACTTGGTGGAGGATTTCCAGGAGGGAAATCACTAGTCAGAGGGAACATAGTCTCTAGAGTCTAGAGGGTTGCTATTGCCAAGAAACCCAGATCCAGACTCTTGCTGAGAGTAGCAGCAGTAGAAGGGAGAAGAGATTTTTGCTTCGACATTTTTTAGCAGAAATGGCCTCACACGAATTGAGAGATTAGGACAGGTTGGACGGTGTGCCTAAATTTGTCATCTAGAAAGCTAGGATCTTGTCAGTCTTTGACGAGTATCATATCAAAGAACATGCCCAGCGGGTTGTGGTTGTTCTGGTCGATGTTCATCCTCTAAAGAAGTATGAGGAAAATCAAGCGCGGGCTAAGCGCTTAATCATGGATGGGGTAAAGGATCATGTGGTCCCACATATTACCGAGAAGAAAACGCCGAATGAAATGTGGGAGGCACTGGAAACGTTGTATCAAGGTAGCTCCATCCAGAGGAAGATGCTTCTGGAGAATCAAATGCGATTGTTTACGATGCACAAAGGAGAGGAGATCGATCCCTTCCTCTACAGATTGAAGGCTATTCGAGATCAACTAGTTGCAATGGGGGGCAACCCCCGATGACAGTCTCATGGTGAGGATTGCCATGAATGCAGTCACCGATGATTAGGAGACCTTTGTCTAAAGTATTTTGGGCAGAGCACAACTTCCAAACTGGGAGGACATGTGAGCAATCCTTCGTCAGGAAGAAATCAGGAGAATAACCAAGAGGGGCAGCAGTAGCGAAGGAGCCAAAATCAAGAAAGAGGAGGAGGAAGATGCAGCTCTCGCATCAAAGGGACAGAGGCAGCAGCAAGGAAAGAAGGACCTCTCAAATGTTGATTTATGGTAGCATCGGATGTGCTCTAGCCTTGTGATCTTGTATATAGGCTAAGACACATGCATTCCATAATACCCATAAAGGATTTTGGAAAATTCGATGAAAAATCCTAGATCTGGATTCCTACTGCAACAAATCTGAATTAGTTCTTCTATTATGTTTCATAATTGTTTCATTACAGTGAATTTCTGAAGCAATCTACACAGACAATGTCGCAAAATAAATCTAAGTTTTGAAACAATCTGAACAAAATGCAATGAAAAACATCCACATTTGACACAGTTATTTTTGGACTAAGTCCCCGGAAAAACCCAACTCGGGAAAACCAGTGCAGCAAATAGAGGGTTTGTATTATTAAGCAACAGAATCTTGAGTACAACTAGGGTGCCAACATCCGGCAAACCCTTCAGAGAAATCTAGACAATCTA
Source organism: Pinus albicaulis (assembly GCA_034641835.2). Taxonomy (NCBI): domain Eukaryota; kingdom Viridiplantae; phylum Streptophyta; class Pinopsida; order Pinales; family Pinaceae; genus Pinus; species Pinus albicaulis. The sequence continues at coordinate 1,498,695,966 of CM076575.1, forward strand.
GTGAAAAATGTGAGATATACGTCACTCAGCAAGTCTTCGATTGATCTGACAGTGTAAGTGAAGCCCTCAATGCCTCTGTGTGATTTCTTATGCTGGAACTGCGTAAGCCTGCGTGGGCAAGCTTGAGGAACTGCGTCACCTCTCTCTGCAATTGATATAGCTGATCTGAGACTAGATTTCGGCCCTCCTGGCTCAGAAACCCCAGCTTCTAGCTATCTTCAAATTGACTCAAAGAGACATTGCGTTGTTTCTGCGTGATTTCCTGCAGGGTCTGCGTCACCTCTTCAGAAAACTGTGTTGTCTCTCTCTGCATCACCTCTGCCAATCTCTGAAATGCACTCTTGGTCCTCTTGACCAATCTCTGCTTCTGCCCCTCTCTAGATCTGATCACTGAATCACAATCACTTAGCAAACCCTGTCCTAGTGATTTGATTCTTGATCAAAAGTTGTCTCCTCACACAAATTTGAAAATGCTCAATGGATCAAGTGTCAATTGTGTTTTCCATAGGCCCCTCACCCTCCTTATATTCTTCCGTTGACCTTTTAACGGCCAAGATTAAAACATAATCAAGGGTTAAGATTAACTTGGAGGTGATCCATGACTTTATCTAGAAGATTCACACTTGACTTAATTAATACCCTTTAATTAATCAGTTTCCTTAAGTTTAGACTTAGAAAAACATTAAAGCACCATTAATTTATTTAATTAAATCATCTCTAAGTGGAATTTTCCAAAACCATTTCTGGGTTTTATGGAATACATGTGTCCTAGCCTATATCCAAAGTTACAAGGCTAGAGCACATCCGATGCTACCATAAATCAACAAATTCCACTTAGAAATGGTTTAATTAAATTAATTAATCATTTTTTAATGTTTTCCTAAGTCTAAACTTAGGGAAACTGATTAATTAAAGGGTATTAATTAAACTAAGTGTGAATCTTCTAGATAAAGTCATGGATCAACTCTCAGTTAATCTTAGCCCTTGATTATGATTTAATCTTGGCCATTGATGAGTCAGTGAAAGATTATAAAGGAGAGCTCGATGGGCATTTGGAAAACACATCAGATGGAGAAAGAATCAAGAGATCGATTTCTTCAGTCGAAGGAAGAATCGAAGTGATTCTCGAGTGCAGAGTGGGGAAGGTGAGATCTCCAAGAGGGAGAGTTTCTGAAGCATATACAGTGCAGGAAGAGAAGAGAGAAGGGAGCCACAACAGCAGCACAGAGATAGCCAAGCAGCAGTTACGTTGGGCCAGCTAAGAGTAGCAAAGGGATTTTGGATTTCAGTTGGAGAGGCAACAAAGGGTTCATCTAGTATCCGGAGGACATTTCTGGAAGGGGAGAAAACTCTAGTCTCACCCAGCAGTGAGCACTGAAGCAGTCACATCAAGCAACAATAGCAATGATGCAGTGACTGCGTGGGGGACGCAGTCACTGCGCAGAGATCACGCAGAGCTACTCAGCGTGGGTGCAAGTCAGTGTCGGAACTTTGTGGTAAAGTGAGAATTGTCGCACTAGTCTATTCTCATCAAATTTCTTCACGTGATTGATTGATGATTACAATCACACATTTGTACTCAGAATTTCTGCATAATAAAGAAACCATCAGATCTATCGCACCAATTTTCCCGAGTTGGGTTTTTCCGGGGACAATTGTCCAAAAATAACGGTGTCTATGTGTGAATACTTGTGTTGCTTCTTTTATGTTGTTTATTGATCGTGAAGTCTGCAGCATATTTTATTTTGTTATTTAACACAGTGAAATGTTAAATAATTGTGTTTGAGAATGCAATAGAAGAAATATAATCAATAGCTGCAGTAGAATTCTACATTATAGAATTTTCACATGGTATCAAATCTGTCAGATCCAAAGGAAGCAAGGTCAGAGAGGAGACTGCGCAAACCAGAAGCTTCAGAAGGGATGCAGCACAGATAAGTATGGCAGACTTAGATGTTTTATCCTCTAGGTTAAAAGAGAATTGTGCATATTTGTGAGGTTCAGCATCTACAGGAATCTAGTATATTGATAGCGGGGCTTCAGCTCATATGACTGGAGTACGAGAACATTTCTCGAGCTATAGGGAGGAGCAGATGAACTTCCAAATCACTATGGGGAATAGCACGAAATGCACTCCAGTTGGGAGAGGAGCCATAGTGTTTCAGACGGCAGTCGGAACCAGTGTCAAGGTCACAGATGTACTGCATGTGCCGAGGCTTGGGATGAATTTAATCTCAGTATCCCAGTTGCAGGACAAAGGGTATGACATACACTTTATCGGGAAGAAGGTATATGTCAAGCATCCAAGTTGGAAGCAAACAAGGCAGATCGGAGTTAGAAGCAACAGACTATACAGGTTGCAGCTTGAAACTCCGATGGAACTAATCAGTAGTAACCTTGAAGACAAGAAAGGGCTGAACGAACTTTGGCATAGAAGAATGGGGCACTTGCACCATGGTGCATTAAAGATGCTCAAAGAAACAGCTGATGGGGCACTTGTTCTCAACACGGAGCATCATGATGTATGTCGAGGATGTGTACTTGGGAAGTACGCTAAGGCAACCTTTCCCAGAAGTGAAAACAGGGCAGAAAGTATATTAGGATTGATACACTCAGATATTTGTGGACCAATGTCCACTAACGCTCTCAAGGGTGGAAAATATTTTGTCACGTTCATTGATGATCACTCCAGGAAGACCTGGATCTACTTCTTGAAGACAAAAGATGAAGTCTTTGAAAATTTCAAAGAATTCAAGGCTCTTGTTGAAAATATGATAGGAAAGAAAATCAAGACATTGCATTTAGATAATGGTGGAGAATACATAGATGCAGACTTCACAGATTTCTGCGCAAAGGAGGGAGGGCATCAGGAGAGAGTGGACTGTGCCATACAATCCCGAACAGAATGGTGTGGCAGAACGGAAAAACAGGACAATTGTAGGTGTAGCCAAGGCCATGTTATTCGATCTTGATTTTTCCAAATATTTATGGGTTGAAGCCTACAACACGACAGTGTACATCCAAAATAGGACTCCTCATAGAGCATTGAGGAAGAAGACTCTTAAAGAGGTTTTCACAGGGAAGAAACCGGAGGTAGGGCACCTTGGATATTTGGTAGCATGGCATACTGTCATGTACCAAGCGAGAAGAGAAGCAAGCTTGATCAAACTGCAGAAAGGGGTACCTTGTAGGATATAGTGAAGTCTCCAAGGCATATAGGATCTATATTCCTAGCAGCAGGAAGGTTGTGATAAGATGTGATGTTAAGTTCATGGAGGATATAGCTTTCCAGAAATCGCATCATATGTCCGTAGAGGATCAAACTGCAGAAGTTCCCTTGGTCCAAGAACAGCAAGGGCACTAAGAAGAACAGATAGAAAGACAGACTTTAGTACCCAGTACAAGTACTAACGTTTTCATAGAAGAAGATCAAGAGGATACTCAGTCTGAGGATGATCCAGGTGGATATCGGTGGCCTCCCACCTATTCCATTTGGACCCGCAACATCAATTCTTTCAGTTTTTCAGCTTCAGCACAGCTTACTATTTTTAGCAGGTTTTCGGGTCCTGCACACCCGGAGCCATTTTAGGGACTTAATGATGCAGGTGAATATTGGTGGCCACCCGCCGAGTCCATTTGAACCCCCACCATCAGTTCTTTCAGTTTGTAAGTTTCAGCGCAACTTACTATTTATAGTAGATTTTCGGGTCCTGAACTTCCGAAGTCGTTTTGAGGCCCTAAACGACGTTTTTTGGGAAAACGGAGAGCAACATGGGTCCATAGACCAACCATAGACCAATGTTGCTCATTCAAAAGTTGTACTCCTCAGACAGATATTTCTAATGAGCTATTGAGCGTGTTAAACGGAGATCGGATGCCAAAGTTACGTCCCTGGGAAGTTGAACCACTAATTTACCCAAACGAGGCCCACAATTTTGGCGCTTCATCTCCTAGGGTTAGGTTTTTGGACGTTTCGGATTCTACATTGTTTCTCAACAATAAATAGGCCCTCGAGCCTCATTGTAATACAGTTCAGGGGGCTGGGAGCCAACACATCTCTTCTCAGAGATAAGCGCTACCAGTGCCCTAGCTCGCCACATCTCCATCATGTCTGCATTGTAACACAGTTCAAGGGCTGGTAGCCGCCACATCTCTTCTCAGGGATACGCTGCCAGTACCCTAGCTCATCTATTTTCATTATGTCTGTAATAGGCCTGCGAGCCTCAATGTAACACAGTTCAGAGGCCTGCGTACGCCACATCTCTTCTCAGAGATACACTACCAGCGCCCTAGCTTGTTTCCATTATGTTTGTAAGCTTATTTCAGTCATTGGTTTTATTAATAAAATGAAGCATTATTTCCACTACATCTCTGTGCTGATGGTTATATCTGCATTCTATTGCATTCCTGCATAAATCCAGATCAGTGGTATCAGAGTGGGTTTGCTCTTTCTCTGTCTTTCTTTTCATATCCCCAACAAAGCCAGGGTATAAGGAGTTCAACCTCGCAACCCTGACGACCCCCCATGGCGGAAGGAAAGAAAGACGAGGGAGCAGGAGATCCTATCAAAATCTTGCTCGAAGATGCCCTCGAGAAACAAAGGAACGCGATGATGGATAACTTTGACCAGATCCTTCAATGGCTACCCACCGACGGCACATCTACATCCAGCACGTCCGCCAACAAGTCTGTGACATCCTGGACAAATCTAATACCAAGTTCAGCAAAATTTGCCCACCCCATGGAGGAACTTAACGCAATGGAGACCTGTAATATTCCTAATTAGCATTGCTAATTGGAATATTTCATTTTTGTTTAATTTTTCCGCTTTAGCTAGAAATAATAAATAAAGGGAGGAATAAGGGGGTCATCTCACTTTATAAAATAAAGTGCTTTCCTAGTTGATGGACGTTGTAACTTAAAGGGGTGGCCTTGGGGGTCCACACGCACATGAGGAGGCCTCACGCTGACCCAAGGGTGACTGCGCAGGTCAAGGAGGGTGAAGGACGCAGTTAGGGGTTTTGGAGGGAGCTAGCATTATATAAGGTGGGGTTTTCACTCCATTTGGCATTGTTGATATGATATTGATATTGAGAGCTAGACTTCTGTCTACTTCAGCACGCCGATTGTTTAGTCGGTCTGCAGCACTGTTTAGTGCAAACTGAGTGTCTCCGGTCGGAGATCTCGCCCTTGGCTCCGGGGGACTTCGAGTGCCTGCTCGAGCAAGGTTTTTCCTTCAGTTCCAGTTGGTGATTTGAAGTGGTTTTCTGGTGGACGTTTTGCAGAGGAGCTGCCCTTTTGAGTGACTGCGCAGTCTAGGAGAGAGGACGCAGTTTCAGTTGGGGAGGACGCAGTCTTTGTTGAGCAGCTTTGTTGGGTGGTTATTTGGCAGTGGTTTCAGCGTTTTCCAGCCTTGAGGAGATTGCTATTTCATCCGGAGGTTTTGTAGGAGGATTCAGCCCTTTTTTTTCCAGCGTTTTCTTGGGCTTCTGCGCTATTCCTGGGAGAGACAGCGTTTTCTCTGGAGGGGGTTTATTTGGTGGATTTTCGGAGGTGGAGCATTTGCTTCACGATTTCTGGGTTTTGTCCGGAGGGTTGAGATCAGCTAGCCTTCCAGTTTTCAGCTCATTCCGGTGAGGGGATCAGCCCCTGGTTCCAGTACATTGCAGCAGCAGTTTTCTACGGCAGATTCTCCAGCCAGCTAGGACGCAGTCTCTATTGCAGCCATTCTTATTCTGAGAGGGTCTCCACTTGCCTTGGGCAAGGATAGGTGCACTCATTCTGATTATCTTTGTACCCATATACATGTATTCTCAGATTAATAAAATGGCTTAGTGTTCTGGCATTTTATGTGTATTTGTTCCATATTCTGGTTCTGGCATTTTGTTCTATATATCTGCTTGTTTGTATTTCTGTGTATTACTGTCTATTTCCCGTTGGGGATATTACAAGACCATTGCTTCCTAAGGAGGGAGGAATGATCCAGGTGGATATCGGTGGCCTCCCACCTATTCCATTTGGACCCGCAGCATCAATTCTTTCAGTTTTTCAGCTTCAGCACAACTTACTATTTTTAGCAAGTTTTTGGGTCCTACACACCCGGAGCCATTTTAGGGACTTAATGATGCAGGTGGATATTGGTGGCCACCCACCGAGTCCATTTGAACCCCCACCATCAGCTCTTTCAGTTTGTAAGTTTCAGCACAACTTACTATTTATAGCAATTTTTTGGGTTCTGAACTTCCGACGCTGTTTTGAGGCCCTAAACGATGTTTTTTGGGAAAACGGAGAGCAACAAGGGTCCATAGACCGATGTTGCTCGTTCAAAATTTGTACTCCTCAGACAGATCTTTCTAACGAGCTATTGAGCGCGTCAAACAGAGATTGGATGCCAAAGTTACGTCCCCGAGAAGTTGAACCACCAACTTACCCAAACGAGGCCCACAGTTTTGGCGCTTCATCTCCTAGGGTTAGGTTTTTGGACGTTTCGGATTCTACATTGTTTCTCAACAATAAATAGGCCCTCAAGCCTCATTGTAATACAGTTTAGGGGGCTGGGAGCCAACACATCTCTTCTTAGAGATAAGCGCTACCAGTGCCCTAGCTCGCCACATCTCCATTATGTCTGCATTGTAACACAGTTCAAGGGCTGGTAGCCGCCACATCTCTTCTTAGGGATACGCTGCCAGTACCCTAGCTCATCTATTTTCATTATGTCTGTAATAGGCCTGCGAGCCTCAATGTAACACAGTTCAGAGGCCTGCATACGCCACATCTCTTCTCAGAGATACACTACCAGCACCCTAGCTTGTTTCCATTATGTTTGTAAGCTTATTTCAGTCATTGGTTTTATTAATAAAATGAAGCATTATTTCCGCTGCATCTCTGTGTTAATGGTTATATCTATATTCTGTTGCATTCCTTCATAAGCGCTACCAGTGCCCTAGCTTGCCACATCTCCATCATGTTTGCGTTGTAACACAGTTCAGGGGCTGGTAGCCGCCACATCTCTTCTCAGAGATAAGCGTTGCTAGTACCCTAGCTGTTCATTTCCATTATGTATCATTGTAACACAGTTCAGAGGCCTGTAGCCGCCACATCTCTTCTCAGAGATACGCCTACGAGCGCCCTAGCTGTTTATTTCAGTCATTTGTTTTATTAATAAAATGAAGCATTATTATCGCTGCATCTCTGTGCTTATGGTTATATCTGTGCATAAATCTAGATCAGAGGAACAGCTAGATCAGGAGGAAGAGTTGAGAGAGCAGCCTTCCACTAGTGGTCGGATCAGCAAGGAAGCTCAGCAGATTCTAAGGGACAGAGAAAACTTTATTGGGACTCCTAGGAATGGGAAGAGGCAGCGTAGAGCTCCTGACAGGTACCAGGCTTTGGTTGCTCAGGTAGAGGAACCCTCCAGCTTCCAGGAAGTTGTTCAGCACCAGGTATGGGTAGATGCCATGATAGAGGAGTATGATTCTATCATGACAAATGATGTCTGGGAAGTTGTGCCCAAAGCTCAGAGCAGATTAGTTTTTGGATCACGATGGATCTACAAGATCAAATACGTTGCAAATGGCAGCGTAGAGAAATATAAGGCAAGGTTCGTGGAAAAAGGATATGCTAAGAAGGAAGGCATTGACTATGAAGAGACCTTCGCACCAGTTTCCAGATATACCTCCATCCAGACTGTCGTATCCTTAGCAGCACAGATGGGATGGGAGATTCATCAAATGGATGTCAATACAACGTTCTTGAATGGAGAGATTGAGGAAGAGGTATATATCGAACAGCGAGAGGACTTTGAGACTCATGAAAGGAAGTCTCATGTATGTCGATTGAAGAAGGCCCTGTACGGGCTCATGCAGGCTCCGAGAGCATGGTATGGTCGAATAGATAGCTATTTGCGAAAAATGGGGTTTGTCAAGAGCGACACAGATCCCAATCTTTACTATTTGCTGGTAGAGGATGAGCCATTGGTATTAGTACTATATGTAGATGATCTGTTTCTCATTGGATCATCTAGGCTCATCAAGGATTGCAAACGGAATCTAGAGGTTGAATTCGACATGAAGGATTTGGGGTTGATGCATTACTTCCTAAGATTGGAAGTTTGTCAAAAGAATGGAGATATCTTCATGGGGCAGGAGAGGTATGCCTTGGAAACTCTGAAGAGGTTCAAGATGCAGGATTGCAGGCCCATGGCCACGCCGATGATCACAAATTGGAAAAAGATAGATGCGTCAGAAGACGCAGAAGTAGACCCCACCTTATACAGATAGCTCATCGTGTCATTGATGTATCTAGTTAAAACCAGACCAAACATTTGCTTTGCTGTCAACACTCTTAGTCAGTTCATGGTGGAACCCAACAGAATGCACTGGGTAGCAGCAAGGCACGTCCTGAGGTATGTACGAGGAACAGTCAGATTTGGTATAAGGTATGGCCGAGGAGAGGATGTTAGACTCAGTGGATTCACAGACGCAGATTGGGCAAGAAGCTCAGTGGACAGGAAAAGTACCTCTGGGTACTATTTCAACGTTGGATCAGGAATGGTGTCCTGGTGCAACAGGAAACAGAAGTCAGTAGCATTAAGCATAGCTGAAATAGAGTACATGGCAGCTAGTACAACTACATGCGAAGCCATCTGGCTTCGGAAACTTCTCGTGGGTGTATTCAGGAGCAGGATGGAGCCGACTAACGTTTACTGTGACAATCAAAGTTGTATCAAACTCTCTGAAAATCCAATATTTCATGATTGGTCCAAACATATTGACATCGGGTGTCATTTTATCAGAGACTATCTTTAGCGTGGGGCAGTACAACTCCAGTACATTCCCACAGGAGAATAGAAAACAGATATACTCACTAAAGCTCTGGGGAGGATTAACTTCACTTAGTTCAGGGAACAGTTGGGTATGACTGAAAATCCATTTCAGTAGTAAATGGACCTTCAGCACAGTTGAAGGAGGGAGTTGCAGTACAGTAGTAGTTGGCAGCAGCATGCAGAGTCAGTAGTTCAGTTGCAACATTAGCGCAATGTTGGTGAGCAGCATCAACAGCACAGCAGTAGATGTTACAGAAGTCAGAGCAGCACAGAGTTGTATAGCTTGAGCACTTTCCTCGCTAAGAGGGAGTGTTGATTTATGGTAGCATCGGATGTGCTCTAGCCTTGTAATTTTGTATATAGGCTAAGACACATGCATTCCATAATACCTAGAAAGGATTTTGGAAAATTCCACTTAGAGATAGTTTAATTAGATTAATTAATCATTTTTTAATGTTTTCCTAAGTCTAAACTTAGGGAAACTGATTAATTAAAGGGTATTAATTAAACTCAGTGTTAATCTTCTAGATAAAGTCATGGATCAACTCTCAGTTAATCTTAGCCCTTGATTATGATTTAATCTTGGCCATTGATAAGTCAGTGAAAGATTATAAAGGAGAGCTCGATGGACATTTGGAAAACACATCAGACGGAGAAAGAATCCAAAGATCGATTTCTTCATTCGAAGGAAGAATCGAAGTGATTCTCGAGTGCAAAGAGGGGAAGGTGAGATCTCCAGAAGGGAGTGTTTCTGAAGCATATAGAGTGCAGGGAGAGAAGAGATAAGGAAGCCACAACGGCAATGCAGAGATAGCCAAGTAGCAATTACATTGGGCCAGCGCAGAGCAGCAAAGGGAGTTTGGATTTTAGTTGGAGAGGCAGTACAGGGTTCATCCAGTATCCGAAGGAAATTTCTGGAAGGGGAGAAAACTCTAGTCTCACCCAGCAGTGAGCACTAAAGTAGTCACATCAAGCAGCAGCAGCAGTGATGCAGTGACAGCGTGGGGGACGCAGTCACTGCGTAGAGATCACCCAGAGCTACACAGCGTGGGTGAAGGTCAGTGCCGGAACTTCGTGGTAAAGTGAGAATTGTCTCACTAGTCTATTCTCATAAAATTTCTTCAGGTGATTGATTGATGATTACAATCACACATTTGTACTCAGAATTTCTGCATAATAAAGAAACCCTCAGATCTGCTACACCGTTTTTCTCGAGTGGGGTTTTTCCGAGGACAATAGTCCAAAAATAATGGTGTCTATGTGTGAATACTAGTGCTATTTCATTTATGTTGTTTATTGATCATGAAGTCTATAGCATATTTTATTTTGTTATTTATCACAGTGAAATGTTAAATCATTGTGTTTGAGAATGCAATAGAAGAAATATAATCAGTAGTTGCAGTAGAATTCTACATTATAGAATTTTCACATCAAGCGTCCGGTGCTTTAGATGTGGCGAATTGGGACACTTCGCCAATACTTGTCCTCAAAAGAAGAAGGGCTAGGAAGATTCAGATTCCAAGGTTGCAGCAACCAAAGGGGATGATGCCAGTGATCATGATGTTGCTATGAGTGCTCATGTATCTCGAGAGAAGAAGTGGGGCGACATTGATCTGTAGTTCTCTTGAACTGCAGATGGGGTGCAGGATCCTTGAGGTGCCCAAACTCTTGGATCACATACGAACTACAGGAGCCCTTAAAGATAGTAGCAAGATTACTGGAGTTAGTTGGTGCAGAGGATCGTGGAGGTACTATGGAAGTGCTGGGACACTGAAGACTGGAGCAACGCAGAGGAGAGGCAACAACAGCGTGGAAGCAGCATCGTAGAGGCTAATGGGATTTCAGCAACGCAGAGGCAGTCTGTATGTAGTGCAGAGCAGCAGATAGCACAGAGCTTCAAAGGGACAGCGGAGAGCAGCAGCAGAGATTCTTCAATATCGAGATACAGCCAAACTGACTTGCTTGTCAGTATTTTGGGTGATGTCCTTCAGTTGCTTACTTCTTCGCAACAAAGTTACAGTGCAACAGTTAGCAGTGGCAGTGCTATTGGCAGAATGATGCAGCATTTGAGAGGGAGTTGCAGTACAGATGAGGCACTGACTGTGGCAAAGTCATGGGCGGCAGTACAGAAGGCAACAACACAGTGGAGGAGGGGTAGCAAGCCGAGCATCAACAGCGCAGAGGACCAACGCCATGGATCAAAGTAATAGTTCTAGAGAGAAGTGTTGCTAGAGCACATTCCTCGCTAAGAGGGAGTGTTGAGATTTTGGGTAGCATCGGATGTGCTCTAGCTCTGAAACTTTGTGGAGGGGCTAGAACACATGAGATCTCCAAGACCCAGAAATCATTTGGAGAATTCCACCAAGAACCTAAGTTGTTCAAAATATTAATTATTTTAATGGAGACCCTAAGTCTAACTTAGGGAAATTAAATAATTAAAGTGAATTAATTTTGACATGTGGGTGAGAATGTTCTAAGTGACATGGATCAAGTCTTTTCTAATCTTAGTCGTTGACTAGAGATTAGATCACGGTCGTTGAAGATTAACAAGAAAAGTATTAAAGGAAGGCTTGGGGTCAGTTGGAGAGACACACACAAAGCAGTAGCACTTGAGCTAAGTCGAAATTCTGGAGCGCAGTTTACTGAGAATTTTCGAGTGAGCTTGCAGTGCTGGTGAGGGGCATATCAACGAGGGATATTTAAATCCGAGGCGGAGAATACATAGGTAGAGAGGCAAATTCGTACCAAGCAGCACAGAGACCCAGCAGGAGGGACGCAGCCCAGCCAGGCTCACGTAGAGGCTAACACAGGCCCTTCAGGGTGACGTAGGAGCAGCCTGATCTGCGCAAAGGCTCTAGCAGCTACGCAGAGCTGACGTAGTGTCGTGAGAGGCAACGCTGGGATTTCCAGTGGGCCAGAAAGGGCTTGTATTCAACGATTCAAAAGGCGTGAAGCCTTAGCTGAATCAACGATATTTTGTCTCTGAGTGATAGAGGTACATTTGTTGTGATTTCTCTGTTGGGCAAACCACTACTGGTGCCCTTGATTGTATTCAGTTATTCTGCTTAATAAACAAACCCTCTAAGAGCTGCTGCACCGGTTTTCCCGCATTGGGTTTTTCTGGGGACATTGTCCAAAAAATACTGTGTCCTTTGTCATATGTGTGTTATGCTTCAGTAAATGATCTGTCTGTATGTGTAGGCTGCAGTAGTATTTACTTTGATGTTTTTGCTGAATAATTCAGAAAAATAACTTGTTAATTAAATCAAACAAGTAGGAGAAGTAAATCAGAAAATTGCAGTAGGGTTTCTGTAACTTAGGTTCAGAAATTTTTACATGTGTCACCCAATTAGGTGATCGATCTGCAGCCTGAAATCATTGCTCTCAGCCTCCCAGTCTCACACCCCGGTTCCCAGCTCTAAAACTGATTCTTCTACAAAATATCGAACTCTTTCTCACCCTCTATGTTGCCTCTATGTGGCTTTGCGTCAGCCTTTGCGTGAGAGCTGTTGGATCACTCTCTGCCTCTCTCTACTGATGATTCTCCGACTGAGAAAATCTCTCTCCGGAAGCTATCCCTGCCCCTCATTGTGCTGGAATCACTTAGATCAAATTCTCCTCTAACTACTCACTTCAGAAAATCAATCACTTAGATTCACTCGATGTGTCCTCCCAAATGACCCTCAAGCCTTCCTTTATAGCCTTCTCGTTGAGACTTCAACAGTCGAGATTAGATCTCCAATCAACGGCTAGGATTATAACTTGAAATGATCCATGTTCTCTAGAAGATTCACACTTTTTTTTATTAATACCCTTTAATTATTGAATTTTCCTAAGTTTAAACTTAGGGTCACATTAAAATAATTAATTATTTTAATAAAACACATTCTGAGTGGAATTTTCTCAAACGATTTCTAGGTTCTTTGGAATAAATGTGCCTAAGCCTCTCCACAAATTTTGAGAGTTAGAGCACTTCCGATGCTACCAAAAATGAACACTCGCTCTTAGCGAGGAAAGTGCTCTAACAACATGCCTGCTGCACATTGCTCTGACCCTGAAGCATCCTTTGCACTGTTGATGTCTGACAAGTTGTCCAACAACCACTATGTTGTTGTTGTAACTGTACTACTGTCCTCGACACTGCCACTGCCAAAGCTACATTCGTACTACAACTCCCTCTCAAGTGTTGCATCTACTATGCTGCTAGCACTGCCACTACTAACACTACATCTACACTGCAGCTCAGTTCCTAAGAGAAGCAACTGAAACCACCCAAAAACTAAACAAGCATTCAATGGATACACCTCGGTGCTAAATCTCTGACTGTTGCTAGTCCCACGTTGCCCTCTGAAGCCACTGAATTCTTGAAGCTAATGCACTATGCCTCTACGAATTATTGCCTCTCTGCTCTGCGCTGCTCAGATTCTAGAGATGCTAACAACTGCATCTGTCGCTCCATCAATCCTTGGCTCCCACTGAAAACTCCATCCCGCTACTACTGATCATGGGCTCCCTGTGAAAATTTCAATTCTGAAAATACTTCTACAGTGATAGATTTATTTCTCCTACTTATTATTTCCAATAAGTTATTTACAGAATTCTTCTAGTAAATTTCGAAATAAATATTACTGCAACATTCACTCAAGTATATGCAGAGAATAGAATAGTAAGAAATACAAGCATAAGAATCAATCACATATACACACTTATTTTTGGACAATTATCCCTGGAAAAACCCAATGCAGGAAAACCAGTGCAGCAGATGAGGGTTTATATATTATTCTTCAGTAATGAAATTCTTTACAAGGAAAAGACTGGCAAACTTCTTTAGAAAACACCTAAGATAAATTCTCACGAACCCTCTGGAGAATTTCTGACACTCGGAAGACTCACAGCTTCCCTCTGCATCCCTCTGCGTCCCTCTTTGCGCAGTGCCTGCATGAGACTGCGTCACTCTGCGTGAGCTCTTTGCGCTGCCTTCTCCGGCATTTTGCTTCCTTCTTTCCTCGACCCTTGTCACTGTTGACTCCCTCTGCTTCTTCTACCCTGCAACTCTCCCTCTGAAATCAAATTCTATTCCTTCGGGATACTAAGTGTATGCCCGACTTACTTTCCAAATGACCCTCAAGCCTTCTTTTATAATCTTCTCATTGATGAATCAACGACCCAAATTAGAAGTCTAATCAATGGCTAAGATTAAAACTTGACTTGATCTTCGTTCTCTAGAAGATTCACACTTTGTTTTATTAATACCCATTAATTATTTAATTTCCCTAAGTTTAGACTTGGGGTCTTTAAGAAAATAATTAATTATTTTAATAAAATATAAACTGAGTGGAATTTCCACAAACGGTTTTTGGGTTCTTTGGAATACAGATGTCCAAGCCTCCTTACAAATTTTGAGACTTGGAGCACTTTCCGATGCTACAAAAAACAACACTCCCTCTACGCAAGTAAAGTGTTCTAGCAATATGCCTGTTGCATGCTGCTCTGTCTTGAAGCATCCTCTGCGCTGTTGATGCCTGGCTACTGCCTCTCATCTGTTGCGCTACTACCTTTTGTACTGTTGCCCATGACATTGTCACTATCACTGCCTCATTTGCACTGCAGCTCCCTCTGAATCCTGAGCCTATCCATTCCAGCTACTGAAATAGATTCTTGATCATCCCCATATTTTCTCTAAAATAGACAAACTTAGTCTTCCCTAGAGATTTCGTAAGGATATCCGCCACTTGTCTCCTGTAGGAGTGTATTGCAATTGTAAAGCTCCCCGTTGGACACAGTCTCTGATGAAGTGACACTTGATGTCAATGTGCTTCGACTGATCATGAAACATAGGATTTTTAAAGAGCTTGATGCAACTTTGATTATCTTCTTGATAATGGTTATAAGATTTTTATTACTTGACTCAACTAGGCCATTACCCTGAGGATAGTAGTTAGATGAATGAAATAATGCAATGCCATACTTAAAACAAAAAGATGAAAATTCAAACGAACTAAAAGCCTTGGCATTATCGGTAGTGATCTTGGCAGGGACACCAAATCTAGCAACGATTTGATTTTCAATAAAGTCCATAATGATCTTTTCATTCGCATTCTTAGCAGGAATGGCCTCAACCCATTTCGTAAAATAATCAATCGCAGTTAAGATCCATGAGTAGCCATTGCTAGAATTTTCATGGAATTTCTCGATGAAATCCAAACCCCAATGTTGAAAAGGTGCTTCAACAACCACAGGTTGTAGGGGCAGGGAAGCTAGCTTCTGCTTCCCAGAGAACAGTTGACAAGCTTGGCAACTTCTGACAAATTTATGCACATCTGAAAAACTAGAAGGCCAATAATAACCAGCTCTTAGAATTTTGTGGGCAGTAGTTCTAGCAGCATAATGGCCACCACAAAATCCTGAATGAAACTCAGAAAACAACTTCTTGGACACAACTTCATCAACACATCTAAGTATTATGCCCTCAGGATTTCTCCATCCAAGGCCATCCTTCAAGAGGCAATACTTAGTGGCTTTTAATCTAAGAGCCCTTCTTCTATGAGCAACTAAATGGTAATTTCCTTGCACCATTCATGTTCTCCTAATCTTTGCAGCTCAGGTGAAGATGCATCGTTAAGACAAATCAAACCAAGAGCTTTCTCATTACCTTCGGTCATCATTTCAGCCAAGCCTTGACCCTTAACTAACTTGGTGAGTCTAATCTCTAAATCATACTCTTGAATTTCAGTAACCCACCTAGCACGAGTCCCTAAGCAATCAGTTTGAGTTAAGATATCTTTAATCGCAGAATATCGGACAAAAGCAATGATTTTAGAGTAACCCACATAAGTCCTAAAATGCTTAAGAGACTTAACCAAGGCATAGGCTTGCTTTTCCATAGTATTATAATTTAATTCAGAATTTTGAAGCGCTCTACTCATGAAAGCAATAGGTTGTTCGTGACCTTCTTTATTCTTTTGTAATAAGACACCAGCAATGGTATCTTCAGAAGTGAAAGAGAAAATCATGAAATCCTTTGAATAATCAGGACTTTCCAAAACAGGACCTTTGGCAATAGCACCCTTAATTCCATGAAAAGCCTTTTTGCCATCTTCCTTCCATAAAAAATTTAATCCTTTTTCAAAAGACTTTGAATAGGCTTATAGCTATTTCTGCGTAATTTGGAATAAATCTTCTAAGAAAATTAGTTTTTCCTAGAAAGGATTGAAGGGATTTAAGATTATTAGGGAGAGGAATCTTTTGGATTGCCTCAACTCTTTTAGGATCAATCTTGATCCCATCTTTGGAAATGATGTGACCAAGTAATTTCCCTTCAGTTACTCCAAAAACAGACTTAGCTGGATTCAAGGAAATCCCAAATTCTCTACACTTATCAAAAACTTTCTTAAGATGACCTATGTGACTAATACCATATTTAGAAAAAACAGTAAGATCATCCTGATAAATTTCAATAATTTTATCAATTAAACCTTTAAAAGCATAATCCATAGCCCTTTGAAAAGTAGCCCTAGCATTAGTCAACTCAAAAGGCATTCTAATATATTCGAAAGTACCCCATGGTGTGGTGAATGTAGTTTTGTGACGATCTTCCTTCTTAACCCAAACTTGATTGTATCCAGAAAAACCATCTAGCAATGACATCATTCCTAAACTTGTTACTCTTTGCAACATAGTCTCCAATGTTTGGCAAAGGGTAATTATCCTTTTTACATGCTAGATTAAGGTTTCTAAAATCGACATAGTCTGATGGTACCATTTTTCTTCCTAATAATCACAGGGTTGGAACACCATGTTGAATGTCTAGTTTGAGCAATAATTCCAGCTGCGAGCATCTTTGAAATCTATTTCTGAACCAAGGGGGCTAGGATTTATTTGCCTAAGCTTTTGACGAAAAGGTTTAGCATTTTCATCTTTTAAAGGGATAGTATGTTGCATGACATCTTCCCTATATCCTTTTAACTCATTGTACGAAAATGTTAAAACATCCCTATATTCATGAAGTAAATTGGTCAACTTTTTCCTTTCTTCTTCATTAGTACCCTTACCAATTTTGACAATTTTAGGGTCCTCAGAGGTACCAATATTTACTTCAATGAATTCACTCGGATCCATTTTATTTTCCTCTTTCATCTTTGTGGCATCATGTCGATCAAACTGTTGTTCTAAAGCAACAATATTCCTAGGAGTAGGATTTATAATATCATCATGATCATCAGATCCATCCTCCCTATAACTTTTCCGAAAATTTTCAAACTCATCCAAATTATTAAGAAAACGAATGACCTGTTTCTCATCATTAAAAACTTGCCAATGCTCTGAATTATCCGGAACTGAAGGTCTAAAAAAAAATTCCATTTTTATCTTATTCTTTATTAATTCATCAAATGATTGTAAAGTAGAAGCAGCCACAGCAAGCTCATCCGCCAAGCTATTCTTTTCTCTTGGGATAGCCTCAAGGTTAATGGCATCAAAGTATTCCATAACATCCCACACAGCATTTCGATAATTCCTTAACCTTTGATTTTTACATGTAAATTTATTCTTAACTTGCATGATAACTAAATCAGTCTTCCTTGATACTAAGCAACTTAATTCTTAAAGCTTTTGCCAATTCAAGCCCCAACAACAAGGCTTCATATTCAGCGACATTAATGATTGCATCGAACTCCATCTATAGGCAAAATTGAAAATATGACTAAGGGGAGACTTTAATACAATTCCAGCACCTTTACCATACCTAGACGATGCACCATCAAAATGCATGTACCAAACTTTATCCTTTAGGTCCTCAAACTTCTCATCAACCTTATAATCTAAAGGAACTATGAAATTAGACATAATAGCATAATTTCCAATGCTAGGATGTTCTTTAATTGTTTCATTATGAGGTCTCTTAGGATCTTCTGCATGGAATCTTCTTTCAGGCTCTCTATTGAGTTTCACAAACTCTTCACCTCTATTGGAAGGAATCATAGCATAAGACCAATTCATCTGAATACTTCCTCCTAGATCAGAGGCCCATTTTCTAGATAATAACATACCCCAAGCATCTGGAACATCAACTACAACTATGTCCATAACAATCATTATGTCAGGGTAAACAGATAAATGAACTTAAAAATCCGTGATTAACCCATGAAATTCAATTTTCTTAGAATCCATGGCACATATGTTGTATTATGGTCTAGAAACTCTTAAATTAAGTCGTTCCATGACCCTCTTGGTCATGACACAAGCTGAAGCACCAGAATCTAGTATACAATTATTCAATTTATAACCATTAACCATCAAAGCAACGAAAAAAGGTTGATGCTCCTTGTTATCTGACTCCTTTTTTTGCATATATATAGGGGCATCTTGATAAGAAACTTCAAGAGTCTTATCTTGAGTAACATTAACATGCGAAACCCTGACGGCATCTAAAAACTTAGACTTCTGAGCGGAAAGCTTCAATATCTCAGTGATAGGCACCAAAATCTTTGCATTATTCAACCATCCTCCCAAATCAATATTCAAACCAGGACTAGGATTAAAAATTCGAGGGGGAGTTTGATTATTGCCTTGATCTTTATCCCTTCTTTGATAAGTTAATCCTTTGTCCTTCGCAATTTCCAAAACTTTATCTGGAGAAGGCTTTTCACCAAATAATTCAATCATCAAATCCTTTTCTTGCCCAAAATTATTGATACTATGCAAAGATGTGAAAGGCCTAATATCTTGATTGTTTTCCTTGACTTCCATCCAATCTTCCATAGGTAAAGAAATTACTTTACCAACAACATTTATCTAATTACTTGCCCCAAACATTCCACTATTCATAATTATTTTAACAATGGGACAAGTAACCTCCTCATGAAGAGCATCACAAGCCCTACAATAAGGCAGAGCTTCATCAACCAAATTAGTAGATTCGAGCGGATTAGGAGCTCTCTGCTCACTAGGCTGACCCTTTTTCTGCCAAGCATTATTACCTCGATTATTATTATGATTCCTAGGTTGGGAATTTTGCGCTTGAGCTCTTTCCATTTGGACCAACCTAGACTGCAAAGTGCTTATTTCCTTAGCGTGGTCAGAGATTAATTTCGCTTGGTTAAACTCCAAGCTTTCAAGCTTTTGCATTAATTTTTTCATAGGGTCATCATCAGATTCTTGAGCCTCTTTACCTTTAGGCCCTTTCAATTTAGTTGCAGCCCTATCAAAACTAGGAATTTCAGACTTCCCTGATGCCCTTTTGTCCTTTTCGAGCTCTTTTGCTAAAGATTGGCAAGCCTTATAATCAGTAGTCTTAGCACGTCTTAGCTCATATGAAGTATCAGAATTAAAAGCATCAATATAAAAATTCAGAAGAGATCCATTAGGAGGCCTATGATTTTGAGATATTTCCTTAAGAATACCATTAAATCTCTTGTTAAATTCTTCAATCGTTTCATTTTCTTTCTTTTTTATGGTACTGATACCTTTCACCAAATGTCTATCTTCCCTTTTATCACCAAACTTTTCCTTAAAGGCATCTAGGATTGATTCAAAAGAATCGAATGAATTATTAGGCTTTTCATTAAACCATTCCATAGCATAAACGTAAGAATAAAAAGCTTCATCTTACATCCTCGAAATCATTATTTATAGCCCCCCATTTATTCCACCAACAAATGAAAGCAAACAAGTGAGCTTTGACACTAACTGCATTATTTCCCTGAAAAGTAGGTAACTTATCCATACCATGTTCAGGGAAATCATTGGGATAACCCTGAATGTTAGCAAAGTTACACGGGGCAAAGATATTCATGATATCTTGCCGAACATGATCACAAAAAAGAGAATGGATATCAGAGAGAGCTTCCTGCCCGAGATTAACAAGAAATATACGAGAAGAGAGCTTGTGTAATCGGACTCTAAGAACCTTTTCAGGATCTGGAGTAGGATTAACCAAGCTACTTGGATGTCTTCTAGTACAAATTCCTGTAGAAAAAGAAGAAAATGGAGTCGCCACTGGGACAAGAATTTAAATCAAATACTTGAGATGAAAAACGAAGAGGGAAGAGATATGAATGTCGTAAATCCAAAGTCCAATAAATTGGTCCCCGGCAACGGTGCCAAAAAATGTTGCCGCACAGAATGTCTAGGCACCGCAACAATGGCTCAGATCGAGGGCTGTCACCCTGATCCCCAATCTCTCTATTTAAGTTGTCTCCTTGCAAACTAAGGGGGGTAGACCCTGATGAAATGAAATGAAAGAGAACTAGTTGGAAACCAACCAATTCGGGAGACACAGTCAAACAACCAAGTACTTGTTTAAGATTTAACGATATTTAACAGATTTGATTAGATTAAAAGTTTGAAACCAATGCCTTATGGAGTCAACTATCCCGTTACAAAATGAGGATCAAGTAGCTGATAGATAACTACTGCTAGAAAGGACAACTATCCTATTATGCGAATGCACGAGTTGAGAGAAAAAATGCTTAAACCACAACCACAATATTCAATTCTTCAAATAAATGCTCAATTTACCAAACTGAAAGATAAGCCTTTTTCAACAATGTGGTTTGATATTCGATTAAACATAAGCTCATAATTCCAATGCAATTCTAACTCAGAGAACAAAACATTTTCACAATCCTTCAATATCATGCATTAAAGATATTCAATCTAGGAAACGAAGACATGCAATTTATCATTACTTGAAAAGCTCTCAAAGTTGACTAGGCAATTAATATCAATTCAAGCAATTAAAACCACAACTAGAGCCAATTTAAACGACGATCGATCCCAATATATGTTAAGCATGAAAAATTTTCAACCCAGATGCGAGACTTAAGCACTTTAAATTTCGAAAGATATTATCATGAAAAAATCATTGAATTCAAATGCTAAACACTTCAAACAATTCCGAATTAAAATGATCTTCTTAATAATTCCAATACAGAAATTTAAATTTATCCTATGGTCAAACCTTAGATATGTAGATTAAAATTCTACCTTTCACTATAGAACAATTTAGATTCGGCCAAGACCACTCTCAAGTGTAACAAAATAAAAATAAAAAAATTTCCTAATATTAAAAGTTAAAGCAATTTTTTATTTTTTTATTTTTTATATTTTATCTTTTGAAATTAATTAAAGTTTTGAGCCCCTTTCCTTTTTTATCCTTAACGTAAATTACAAAATAAAATTTTTAAACAAATCTAGAACTTTAGAAAAAAATGAAAAGTTAAAAAAAAAAATTAAAATTTTAAAATTTTAAACCTAAACAAAAAACAAAATCAAAAGAAAAGAAATGTCATAAAATTAGAATGCGTAATGTTATGTTAATGGAATGCAAGTCAGCGTGAGATGGGCAGACAGGTGAATCGACGCAGAGAGAGGGAGTGAGCAGGCTACAGACAGTGACCAGGTAGTGGATGACGGCAGAGATGGCAGCGTGAGGGAGAGAGGAGGATGTGATGGTCGTCGACCAAAAGTGCGTGAGCGGAAGAGGAAACACATGAGGGTTGCGTGCAGATTCCAGGGATTAAGGACGCAGAGGTGAGCAGCGTGAGGGCAGAATTGTGATGGGAGCTGGAGGCAGTCGAACAGGAAAGGACGAAGGCAGCGCGAGTTTGGAGACTACATAAAAGGTTGCGGACAAGGGAACGCAGAGATAAATGGGAGGTTGCGGACAAGGGAATGCAGAGATGAGGGATGCGAGGAGGAGAGGAAGGAAATCAAGTGGGGAGAAGGACAACGTGAAAGAGCTGATAGCGTGAAGGTTGCAGATGGAAGATGACGGAAATGAAAATTGCAGAGGCAGAAAATGGCAGCGATGAGGCAGTCATAGAAAAAGAAAATGTTGGCACAGTTGGTGCATAAACACTCAAATTCGATTTTTTTCCTCTTTTGTCTAGCAATATCTGAGATAAAATCTGTTTAAAGTAAATGCTCCTGAAAAATATAAACCTTGAGGCAAGATCCAGCATAGATCTGCAACCAAATTCGATCCTGAGACCAGATCTTACCCTCCAGGGCTTAGATCTGGCTCAGATCTAAAAAAAATTCTCTAGAGATCTCCAATATAACCTGCACAAAACCAGAAACGAAGAACCCAGAAACCCAGCACATGTACAAATAATAAGAACCCTAAACCCTGATAAGAAAAAATAAAAATACTTACAAATCAACAATGCTACTCTACAGATCCATTAGATCAATGCCCTCTTGGCTAGATTTAACCATTTTTGCACAATTTAGAAACAAGAATTTAAAAGAGAGGCACAAGCCTAAGAAAACCTTGCAAAAAATATTTAGTAAGATAACTTCAAAAATTAAAAGACAATGGGCTTTTTCAGATCTTCTGAAATCTGAGAGTCGGTTGATCTAGCTGAAGATTTCCCCAAACGCCCAAATCCTAAATAATGACCTCTACACACTCATAACTGAATTTTAGATTAATAGTGATTTAAAAATAACCATAAGATCATCCAGAAACATAGATACCTGATGTTTCTATCAAATCAAAATGGAAATTTAAGAAAACCCAGAAATCTGCATAAGATACCTGTATGCAAATCAATCCATAAAAGCTATTAACCAACAAACACCAATAAAAGTAGCAGAGTTTTAGAGACAATATTACCGCATAGATCTGTAAAAGGAACACCAAAGTCTGTAACCCCAAAGTCTTTTGGTTTTATTGATCAGCAAAACTTACAAGAGCTTCTCAGAGCAAGTGCACGATTCAAAGATTGGATGCAAATGATGGACAAAGACCTCTAATTTATACATTAAAATCTTCAAAGATCGGATGCAAATGATGGACAAAGACCTCTAATTTATAGATTAAAATCTCCAACGGCTAGTTCGCTTGATCACTGTCAAATTAATCTCGACTGTCGAAAATGATTTGATTATCTTTTAATCTCGTCCGTCGAAATTATTATATTTTGAGGAATTTCGAATTTTTCAATTAATTCCTTTTTAATTAACTCAAAAATAATAATTTTGAGTTAATTACCTCAAAAAACTGACTTTGACTTAATTATCAAGGCCCAAGGGTCTAAAATTTCATGAAATTTTCAATATTCCCTTGGCTTGGGACCTTTAAAAATTTAAATTTTATAGATCCACGAATTTAACCTTTGAAGAATTTAAATTTACCTAGGACATAAAATTAATTAAATTTCTGGCTTAAGAAAATTTAATTAATTGACTCACGAGGGGATTAATTATTTTTTCCAACCCTCTAATACTTTAGCTATGGTGTCTAACTGTGAGGGACCATGCACTAAAATATTTTACAACAAGATATTACAATTTGACACATGAAAGGGGAAAACCCATTTGGAATAGACTCTCAAATAGCTACCCAATTATGCGACTCAAAACATGATCTAGTAGACCAAGTAATTTGTAATAAAATAATCTAAGCCAATTAACTAGGATTATTCCCAAATTACTTTTACAAAGACTCAATAGAAAACACTAGGACTCACTTGGTATCTTGATGACAAAATCCACCCTAGCTTTGGGCTGAGGCTAGAGGCGAAAACTCTGCCGATCATTCGTGTCGAGAAACACAAATGAATTAGTGAGACGAAAAACCTCCCAGGATAGAAATTGTCACCAAAATACTAGGCCTACCTAGGTTGTTCATACATGATGGTCTTACTAAGATCATTTACATTATAAACATGCAGAATGGGTTTACATCATTTAAAAAAAAACTCTCGACTGGTGATGAAATCTGAATGGAGTGAACACTTCGAACATGATAAATCCCATTTGCAAAAATGGGGGTGTACTGTTGTGGGGTCGTTGACATAGAGTGGTCAAGAGGATTAGCATCACTTCGAGTAACGCCTAGCTTCATCACGTAGTTATCGATCCCCTCATACCAAGCCAAGCCCTGGGGGCTTGCTTCAACCCATAGAGGGATTTCTTCAACATGCATACATGTGTATCTCTATCTCGAACTTCGAACCCCAAAGGTTGTTCCACATAGACCTCTTCCTTGATCGAACCTTTTGAGATTTTGGGTAGCATCGAATGTGCTTTAGCTTCGAAACTTTGTGGAGGGGCTAGAACACATGAGATCTCCAAGACCCAGAAAATGTATGGAGAAATTCCATCCGGAACCTAAGTTATTCAAAATATTAATTATTTTAATGGAGACCCTAAGTAACTTAGGGAAATTAAATAATTAAAGTGAATTAATTTAGACATGTGGGTGAGAATGTTCTAAGTGACGTGGATCAAGTCTTTTTTAATCTTGGTCGTCAATTAGAGATTAGATCACAGTCGTTGAATGTTCAACGAAAAAAGTATTAAAGGAAGGCTTGGGGTCAATTGGAAAAACACACAGAACGGTAGCACTTGAGCTAAGTCGAAATTGTGGGGCATAGTTTCCTGAGAATTTTCAAATATGCTTGCAGTGTTAGTGAGGGGCAGATAAGGGCTCGTATTCAACGATTCGGAAGGTGTGAAGCTTCAGCTGAATCAACCATATTTTATGTCTCTGAGTGATAGAGGTACATTTGCCCTGATTTCTCTGTTGGGCAAACCACTACTAGTGCCTTTGATTGTATTCAAATATTCTGCTTAATAAACAAACCCTCTAAGAGTTGTTGCACCGGTATTCCCACATTAGGTTTTTTCGGGGACATTGTCCAAAAAATATTGTGTCCTTTGTCATGTGTGAGTTATGCTTCAGTAAATGATCTGTGTGTATGTGTTGCCTGCAGTAATATTTACTTTGATGTTTTTGCTGAATAATTCAGAAAAATAACTTGTTAATTAAATCGAACAAGTAGGAGAAGTAAATCAGAAAACTACAGTAGGGTTTTTGTAACTTAGGTTCAAAAATTTTCACATGGTATCAGAGCTATTGCAGATCAAGCTGAAGCCATCAGCAAAGAGCTGAAGATTTTATTCTCCAAGAGGGAAGTTGAAGCTCACAGATCCAAAAAAAGGCGGCACAGCACCAGAGGAACAGTGCAGACCCAGCAAGGGTGACACAAAGCTTGTCTGCTCATGTAGAGCTGACGCGGGCTCAGAAGGGTGATGCAGAGCCTGTCAAGCTCACGCAGAGGCTGACGTAGACCCAAGAGGGTGACGCAGTCCAGGAGGGAGTGATGTTGTGTCGGTTGTCGTGGCTGGAAGTGCAGTTTTATGATCTTCGAATTTGTTGGTGGGGCATTGTTTCTACTGCTGCAGAACAGTGTCTAACAAGGTTGACAAAGTAAGGGGGAACAGTTCCTTAGCAAATTTTCTAGCCAAGAAATTTGAGATTTGATCGGTGAAGTGATCGTAGAGGGTTGATTCGACAGAGTTGGTGGAGGATTTCCAGGAGGGAAATTACTAGTCAGAGAGAGGAGTCTCTAGAGGGTTTTTATTGCCAAGAAACCCAGATCCAGTCTCTTGCTGAGAGAAGCAGCAGTAGAAGGGAGAAGAGCTTTCCGCTTTGACACTTTTGAGCATAGATGGCCTCACACAGATTGAGAGATCAGGACAGGTTGGACGATGTGTCTAACTTTGTCATCTGTAAAGCCAGGATCTTGTCAGTCCTTGACGAGTATTGTATCAGAGCCCATGCCAAGAGGGTTGTGGCCGTTACGATTGATGCTGATCCTCTAAAGAAGTATGAGGAAAATCAGGCGCAGGCTAAGCGCTTGATCATGTATGGGGTGAAGGATCAAGTGGTCCCACATATTGTCGAGAAGAAAACACCAAATGAAATGTAGCAAGCACTAGAAACGTTGTATCAAGGTAGCTCCATCCGGAGGAAGATGCTTCTGGAGAATCATATGCGATTGTTTGTGATGCACAAGGGAGAGGAGATGATCCTTTCCTCTTTAGATTGAAGGTTATTCGAGATCAGCTAGTTGCAATGGGGGCAACTCCTGATGACGGTCTCTTGGTGAGGACTGCCCTGAATGCAGTCACCGATGATTGGGAAACATTTGTCCAAAGTATTTTGGGCAGAGCACAACTTCCAAACTGGGAGGAAATGTGGGCAATCCTTCATCAGGAAGAAATTAGGAGAATAACCAAGAGGGCAGCAACAGCAGAGGAGCCAAGATAAAGAAAGAGGAGGAGGAAGATGCAGCTCTCGCATCAAAGGGACAGAGGCAGCAGCAAGGGAAGAAGAAGAAGGACCTCTCAAAGGTCCGGTGCTTCAGATGTGGCGAATTGGGACACTTCGCCAATACTTGTCCTCAGAAGAAGAAGGGCAAGGAAGATTCAGATTCCAAAGTTGCGGCAGCCAAAGGGGATAGTGGCAGTGATGATGATGTTGCCATGAGTGCTCATGTACCTCGAGAGAAGAGGTGGGGCGACATTGATTTTTAGTTCTCTTGAAATGCACATGATGCGCAGGATCCTTAAGGTGCCAAAACTCTTGGATCACATACGAGCTACAAGAAATCTTGAAGACAGTAGCGGGATGACTGGAGTTAGTTGGTGCAGAGGACCATGGAGGCACTTTGGTAGTCTTGGGACGCTAAAGACTGGAGCAGCGCAGAGCTTCAGAGGGTCAGAGCAGCAGCAGAGGGTGCTTCAGTATCGAGATGCAGCCAAATTGACTTGTCTGTCAGTATTTTGCGTGATGTCCTTCGGTTGCTTACTTCTCAGCAACTGACTTGCAGTGCAGCATGATGCAGCATTTGAGAGGGCGCTGCAGTACAGATGAGGCAGTGACTGTGGCAGAGTCATGGGCAGCAATACAAAAGGCAACAATGCAGTGGACGAAGGGCAGCAGACCAAGCATCAGCAGCGCAGGGGACCAATGCCATAGATCAGAGTAACACTTCTAGAGTGAAGTGTTGCTAGAGCACATTCCTCGCTAAGAGGGAGTGTTGAGATTTTGGATAGCATCGGATGTGCTATAGCTTCGAAACTTTGTGGAGGGGCTAGAACACATGAGATCTCCAAGGCCCAAAAATCATTTGCAGAAATTCCACCCGAAACCTAAATTATTCATAATATTAATTATTTTAATGGAGACCTTAAGTCTAACTTAGGGAAATTAAATAATTAAAGTGAAATAATTTAGACATGTGGGTGAGAATGTTCTAAGTGACGTGGATCAAGTCTTTTCTAATCTCAGACATTGATTAGAGATTAGATCACAGTTGTTGAATGTTCAACGAGAAAAGTATTAAAGGAAGGCTTGGGGTCAATTGGAAAAAACACACAGAGTGGTAGCACCTAAGCTAAGTCGAAATTCTTGGGCGCGGTTTGCTGAGAATTTTCGAATAAGCTTGCAATGTTGGTGATAGGCAGAACGGTGAGGGATATTCAAATCCGAGGCTGAGAATACATAGGCATAGAGGCAAATCCATACCAGGCAATGCAGAGACCCAGCAGGAGGGACGCAGCCTTGCCAGGCTCACGCGGGCCCTTCAAGGTGATGCAGAGACAGCGCTGAGCCTAGAGGGGTGACACAAGCACAGCCTGTGCTGCGTAGAGGCTCTAGCAGCTACACAGTGCTAGTAGATGCAGCGCTGGGATTTCCAGTGGGCCAGAAAAGGCTCGTATTCAGCAATCCAGAAGGTGTGAAGCCTCATTTGAATCAGCCATATTTTTGTCTCTGAGTGATAGAGGTACATTTGTCGTCATTTCTCTGTTGGGCAAACCACTACTGGTGCCCTTGGTTGTATTCAAATATTCTGCTTACTAAACAAACACTCTAAGAGTTGTTGCACCGGTTTTCCCGCATTGGGTTTTTCTGGGGACATTGTCCAAAAAATATTGTTTCCTTTGTCATGTGTGGGTTATGCTTCAGTAAATGATCTGTATGTATGTGTAGGCTACAATAGTATTTACTTTGATGTTTTTGCTGAATAATTTAGAAATATAACTTGTTAATTAAATCGAACAAGTAGGAGAAGTAAATCAGAAAACTGTAGTAGGGTTTCTGTAACTTAGGTTCAAATATTTTCACAGAAACATGTAAGAAGGCAATCTTGACATCCATTTGATGTAGACTTTATCCTTGCAATGCAGCAAGGGAAATGATCGAACGAATGGTGGTGTAGCGAGCAACAAGTGCAAATATATCATCATAATCTATACCTTCCTTTTGAGAGAAACCTCGGGCAACAAATATTGCCTTGAATTTTTCAGCACTTCCATTAACTCCATGCTTGATTTTGTAGACCCATTTCGAGGTGACAACAGATTTATCCTTCGATCTAGGGACCACATCCCAGACATCATTTTTCATGATCGATTCATATTCCTCGTTCATAGCATCCTTCCAAACTTGATGCTTCACGGCTTCTTCAAACGTTCCAGGCTCAGATTGTACGATGGTGCTCATGGCTACTAAGTACCTTTGGTACCTATTCAGCTTCTTACTTTCACGGAATGTTCCCCTTAGAGTAGCATGTCTCTCGGCATCTTCGAGAGTGTCTCTAATCCATGAGGGTCTTCTTTTATTTGAAGAAGTTCGATCTATAGGATCCATCGGACCTTCAACATCGGGCATCGGTCCATCCTGCAGTTCTCCCTGCCTTCTTTCTTCTTCTTCTTTGTCTTCCTTAGAGATAGGAAGATCTCTAACCTTCTTGAGGGCAGCATCTTTGTCGAAGGTGACATCATGACATATCTCCACTTCTCTTTGACCAGGCACATAGATTCTATAGGCCTTTGAGGTTTCACTGTAGCCCACAAACGTTCCCTTCTTTCCAAAAGCATCCAATTTGCTTCTCTTTTCTTTCAACACATGAAAATAAACGGGACTTTCAAAAACTCTAAAATGAGAAACATCAGGCTTCTTACCAGAGAAGACTTCTTCGGGAGTTTTGGAGTCTAATGCAGAATGTGGGCATTTCTTTTGAACATACAAATTGGTGTTGGCAGCTTCTCCCCAAAGGAACTTCGAAGGACCTTGGTCATAAAGCATGGCACGGGCAACGTCCAAAATGGTTCTATTCTTTCTCTCGGCAACACCATTTTATTCGGGAGTATACACAGTAGTTGTCTCCCTCTTAATGCCAGCTTCCCTGCAATAGTTATGGAATTCATTTGACTCATATTCGGTTCCATTATCGATCCTCAAGATTTTGATCTTCTTCCATGTTTTATTTTCAACCAAGGCCTTGAAGTTGCGGAACCATTTGAATACTTGGTCCTTTTTCTTCAAGAAGTATATCCAAGTCTTTCGAGAGAAGTAATCCATAAAAGTGACATAATATAAGGATCCTCCCAAGGATGTTACGGGCAACATACCAGATAAATCGAAATGAATCAGTTGTAAAATATCAGAAGTATTGGTGACACTTGAGGGGAATGGTCCCCTTGCATGCTTTCCTTCGGCACAACCCCGACATACAACTTCGTGATCATCTTTGAAATCGGGCATCCTTGTGACCACCTTCCTTGCTTCGGGAAGGGCTTTATAATGAAGGTGTGCAAACCTCCGGTGCCATAGCTCGGATTGAAGAGTTGTGTTACATGTCATAGCTCCTAGCAGACTTCCTCCAACCTGATAGAGTGTATCAACCCTGAATCCAAGAGTGAATGCTTCTTTGAAGTTCCTCTTCCAAATGCATACCTTTCCATCGATGAATGCCACCTTGAATCCTTCGTCTTCCATTGCCGAGATAGATACTAGATTCTTCTTCAAGTTAGGTATGTACAATACATCTTGCAAACGGAGGACTTGACCTTGATTTAGATGAAGGGTCACAGTCCCTGTCCCTTTCACGGGATAGGTGGCATTGTCTCCAAGGATAATTTTCAGATTTGTATCATTTTCAATCAAATCAGAGAGGGCCTCTTTATATCTAGTGAAGTGCCTTGAGGCACCATTATCAATCAACCAGTTATCCAGGGTGTCAAGAGATGCAATAGAGAGGGAAGATATAAGAATATATTCATTTCTCTTCTTATCAACAACATTGGATTCATCATACCTGGAGTTCCTTGACCTGTTGAAAGGTTAACCATTTCCATTCCCATTTCGATTAGAGGGAGCCTTCCTCTTTCCTTTGAACCTGTTGTTCCTTTAATTTCCATTCCCCCTGAAGTTGTTGATGTTATTGTAGTCATCATCTTGGTCTCTAGCATAGTGATCAAACTTGTTACAATTGTAACATCTTCCCTTCCTTCCCTTCGGACCCACTCTTCCATGATTTTGATTTCTCAGACAAGAATTATTCCTCTTCTTTGCATGAGCGATGAAGGCGGTAGGATCACTTCCATTCCCATTTGAGGGATGGTCTCTCTCCTTCATCCTTGTCTCCTCTTGAGTGCATCTCATTAATAATTCATCAAAATCAAGAATTATATTATTATTGAGAATGGTAGTATTAAATACATACCATGGTCGAGGAAGTCCTCCAAGAGCAATGAGAGTGAGCTCTCGATCAGCTATGACCTCTCCAATAGCTAAGAGATCATTCTTGATTTCAGTGAGCCTCATGAAATAAGATTGGATGGACTCTCCCTTATCCATCTTGATGTTCTTCAACTTGTTCTTCAAAAAGAGAATTTTATTAGCATTGCTAGCCCTGAACATGCCAACCAACTTATCACACATCTCCATAGATATGCCTAGCTCAGAGATATAAGAAACCAAGTGCTTATGAATAGAATCCCTAAAGATCTTCTTCACCTTGTTTTCCCCTTTCTTGTACTTTGTTTTAGTGGCAGCCGGTGCATTTGATGGTGGCTCAGTGATCTTTCCCTGCACATAATCCATAACATCTTGTTCCTCCAATGTCAAATCCAAGGACATATTCCAAGCATGATAATCAGACTTATCATTAAGCTTGTCATCAGATTTGAAGTATGATGAGGAAGCCATTGACCCTGGTCCTTGTCTATTCAACTTTCAGTGATTTCTCTTCTCACTCTTGCTTGGGCTTTGTCTTCACCTCAGCTCTGATACCATGTTAAGTTTAGGTAACCATCGTATGTTTATGCTTAGAGCAATTTACTTCAAACTTTCTTATTAAGCCCAATTCAATTTCCTATTATGCAATCACATTAACATTGACAGTAAATGCTGACAGAACATAAAATAATCGACAAAAGACAAGCCAAGACAAGAGACACAATAATTTGGCAAATGCCAGGGATAAACCCCAATGCGCGGAAACCCCTTTGATCAAATCTTCTTATTATTCTTCAAATTCAGTAGAGAGAGAAAGTACAATTTTCAGCATTCAACAAGTTGCCCTAGCTAGCAAAGTCAACGTTGGTCAAACCAACAAAAAGTCTCCCAATGTAGCTTGGTCAAAGCCAGTCAAACTCGGCCCCTTGTCATGGTCAAAGTCAACCCAAAATACTCTGAAATACTTCAGTCAAACTCGATCAATGCAACAGTCAAACTTCAGCAATCTGTGGTCAACGCAACAATCAAATCAGCGCTACTCACCTCGATTTTTGTGCCACCAAATTCGGCCCCCCCAAAAACGCAATTTGTCCAAGAGATCAAAGTCAAAGGTCAAGGTTGACCCAAAGTCAACACTGGTCAACAATGCACAGAAAACTCTTAAACATTCCAAAATTTCCAGAAACCCTTTCACACATGCGGAGGAGAGAGAATGTCTCCTAACGTTGTACGAACCAATTAGACGAGAGAGAATGTGAGGGATGAGTTGATGTCCAAATGAGGTTTGTATCTCTCCTTTTTATATCCATCACTGAGGGTGCGTGACACATATTTTAGGGCTTGATAGCCTACATTACAAATCTGGCCAACCTTGACAAATTGCACGTGTGGAAAATAAATTCAAAATCCAACTTCTACTCATCCAAACAAGATGATCTTTAGATCAATCTTGCACCTCTCCAAAAGAGGAATCCAACAAAAATATCATCTCCATCATATGAGCAGTGCAACATGGATTTTGGCCCAAGTTTCCAAATTTAACAATTTAGCATAAACCATCTTCCTCCCATCAGACTACCTCATAGATTGTTAATTTTGGGCAACTAGGTCCAAACTCCATGTTGCACTGCTCATATGATGATAATCATATTTTTGTTGGATTCTTCTTTCGGAGAGGTGCAAGATTGATCTAAAGATCATCTTGTTTGGATGAACAAAACATATATTTTGATTTTATTTTCCACACATGTGCAAGGTCAACCAGATTTGTAATGTAAGCTCACAAGCCTAATAGATGTGTTACACACCCTCACTGATGGATATAAATTGGAGAGACTTGGAGGTCATTTGCTCATCAACTCATCACACATTCTCTCATTGTGATTTGATTGGTTCGATAGCCTTTGGAGGCCTATTTCCTTCACATGTGCGGAGCTGAAGCTGCTGAAAATCTGCGGATCTGTTTAGGGTTGTTTTGCTGAGAGTTTACCAGTGTTGACCATGGTCAACCCTTGACCATTTGACCTCCAATCTTGGCTGAAATTCCAATTTTTGAAGGTCGTACATTTGGGCACAAAAAACGAGGAAAATGAGCAATTTAACCGAAGCACTAATCAGCTACGTTGACTTTTTGTTGATTGTCCTGCGTTGACCAGCGTTGACTTTTGATGAGCTGTCTTTGAGGGCTGTGTGTGACACTTAGAGGGTTGGCTGATCTAACAAAGACTTTGCTGGCTGAAGCATCCTGTTGACTACCGTAACGCACACTATCCTATATCTTTGCTCGACAAGAAGAATTGTAAAATCTGATCTATATTATTGGCTTGTCTTCTGTTGATCTATTATTGTGTTCTATCAACATTTTACTTTCATGTTTATGTGATTTCTAAATTGAATCGGGCCTAAGGAAGATTGAAGTAAATTTGCATTGAGCATAGAACACTCCATGTCTACCTAAATTTAACATGGCATCAGAGGTGAGGTGAAGACAAAGTCCAAGCTAGTGTGAGAAGAAATCACCAAAGAAGAAATCCTATCAAGGACCAATGGCCTCCTCAACCTAAAAGGGTTTCAAGTCTGATGATAAATTGCATGATAAGTATGATTATCATGCATGGAAGATGTCCTTGGATTTGGCATTAGAAGATCAAGATGTCATGAACCATGTGCAGGGGAAGATTCAAGAGCCTCCATCAAATGCAGTGGCTGCCACAAAGACAAAGTATAGAAAAGGGGAAATCAAAGCAAAGATGATTATCCGAGATTCTATTCATAAGCACTTGGTTGCTTACATTTCTGAGCTAAGCACATCTAAAGAGATGTATGATAAGTTGGTTAGCATGTTCAAGGCTAGCAATGCTAATCAAGTTATTTTCTTCAAGAATCAATTCAAGAATATCAAGAAGGGCAAGGATGAATCTATTCAATCTTATTTTATGAGGCTCACTGAAATCAGGAACAATCTTCTAGCTATTGGAGAAGAAATAGTTGATCGAGAGATGGTTCTTATTGTGCTTGGAGGTCTCCCCCGTGATGTTGATATTTTGAGTGTTGGGGTAGCATCGGGTGTGCTCTAGCCCTGAAATTTTGTGGAGGAGCTAAGACACACAAGACCTCCAAAACCCAAAAAGCATTTGGAGAAATTTCATCTAATATGTGAAATATTAAAATAATTAATTTTTTTAATGAGGACCCTAAGTCTAACTTAGGGAATTAGAAAAATTAAAGTGAATTAATTAAACACGTGATGAAATGTTCTAAGTGACACGAATCAAGCAGTCTTTTAATCTTAGTCGTCGATAATAGATTAAATCACAATCGTTGATGTGTCAATGAAAAAGTATAAGAGAAAGGCTTGAGGGTCAGTTGGAGACACACACACGGAGGCAGAGCACTGAGACTAAGCTGAAATTCTAGGGCGGGTTTGCTAAGAATTTTCAAAAGTGTTTCAGTTGCGGAGAGGGGTAGTATTGGCTAAGGAGATGATCTGATCCCAGTGCCAAGAATCAAAAAGAGGCAGAGAGGCAGCAACCAGGAGCAATGCAAAGAAGCAAGGGCAGCAGCAGCAGCTACGCAATAGCTGCATAGCGCAGAGAGCTTTAGCGGCTACACAGGTGCTACGTAGGCCCAAAAAGGGCAGCGCTAAGCCAGCAGGAGACCTCCAGGGTTACGCAGAGGCCATCCAGGGCAGCGTAGGGACTACGTCACCCAGTTTGGGGTTACGCAACCCATTCCAGACCAGTGCAGAGGCTAGCAGAGGCACGCAGAGTCCTGTAAATCCTGTTTCAGGGTGTGGACCAGTCAAGATTTCAGTCTCTAGAATAGCAGGTTAGCTGCAGAACTATTTTTCTCTTGGGTTAACTAGTAAGGTGCCCAGATTTGCTGTATTCAAAAACTACTTAATAATATAAACCCTCCAGCAGCTAGAAGACCGGTTTTCCCGCATTGAGTTTTTCCAGGGACAATTGTCCAGAAAATCTTATGTGTCACTTTGTCTATGTGCATGTATCTTTTTCTTAGATCTGAATCGGTTAAAGTCTGTTATGTGTTTACTTCAATGTTAATTTGAATTTTCAACATCAATAACTTGATTAAGTAGGAGAAGTATAACCAGATTTAACAGTAGGGTTTCTACATAAAGTAATATTCAGAAATTTTCACATGGTATCAGATCGATTGTAGATATAGCAGGATCACCAGCAGAAGATTGAAGAATCATTCTTGCAGAAAGCAGCAAAGAAAGCAGCAGCAGCCGCCAAAAGCTAGACCAGAAGGGGCAGTGCAGAGAAACAGCCAAGGGAGCTTTAGTGATGGGATGCAGCCTGACTTGTCTGTCAATGATAGGGCAGGAGTCTTTCAGTTGCTTACTTCTCAGCAACTGAGTTGTAGTGCAGCAGTTAGCAGTGGCAGTGCTATGGGCAGCATGATGCAGCAATTTGAGAGGGAGCTGCAATACAGATGTGGCAGTGTCAGTGGAAGTGACATGGGCAGCAGTACAGAGAGAAGCAGCGCAGTGGATGCAAGGAAGCAGGCCAAGCATCAACAGCGCAGAGACCGATACTGAAATCTTGTGATACATGGTGTGGATGTATTACTAGAGCACACTTCGTGCTAAGAGGGAGTGTTGATATTTTGAGTTTCGGGGTAACATCGAGTGTGCTCTAGCCCTGAAATTTTGTGGAGGGGCTAAGACACACAAGACCTCCAAAACTCAGAAAACGTTTGGATAAATTTCATCTAATATGTGAGATATTAAAATAATTAATTTTTTTGATGAAGACCCTAAGTCCAACTTAGGGAATTAGAAAAATTAAAGTGAATTAATTAAACACGTGATGAAATGTTCTAAGTGACGCGAATCAAGCAGTCTTTTAATCTTAGTCGTCGATAAGAGATTAAATCGCGGCCGTTGATGTGTCAACGAAAAAGTATAAGAGAAAGGCTTGAGGGTCAGTTGGAGACACACACACGGAGGCAGAGCACTGAGACTAAGCCGAAATTCTAGGGGGGGTTTGCTATGGGGAGAAGCTGCGAATACTTCTGTGTATGTTCAAAATAGATGCCCGTATTCCGCTCTGGACTCCAAAACTCCGGAAGAAGTCTTCTCTGGTAAGAAACCAGATGTTTCTCATTTTAGAGTTTTTGGTTGTCCTGTTTACTTTCATGTGCCAAAAGAAAAGAGAAGTAAGTTGGATACTTCTGGAAAGAAGGGAATGTTTGTGGGCTATAGTGAAACTTCGAAGGCATATAGAAACTATGTGCCTAGTTAAAGAGAAGTGGAGATATACCATGATGTCACCTTCGATGAAGATGTTGCCCTCAAGAAAGTGAGAAATCTTCCTAGCTCCAAGGAAGACAAAGAAGATGAAGAAGCGGGGAAGCAGGAAGAGCCGAAGGATGAAACGATGCCCGATGTTTAAGGACCTATGGATCCTATTGATCCACCTCCTTCAAATAAGAGAAGACCCTCATGGCTCAGGGATACTCTCGCACATGCCGAGAGACATATTGCCCCAACGAGGACATTCTGTGAAAGCAAGAAGCCGAATAGATACCAAGGGTATCTAGCAGCCATGAGTACAATAGTACAATCTGAGCCTAGATCATTTGAATAAGCCGTAAAGCATCAAGTTTGGAAGGATGCTATGCATGAAGAATATGAGTCCATTATGAAAAATGATGTTTGGGAAGTGGTCTCGAGACCAGAGGACAAATCTGTTGTCACCTCGAAATGGCTCTATAAGATCAAGCATGGATCTGATGGTAGTGCTTGAAAGTACAAGGCAAGATTTGTTGCCCGAGGCTTCTCTCAAAAAGAAGGCATAGATTATGATGATATATTTGCACCTGTGGCCTGCTATGCCACCATTCGATCTATCATTGCCCTTGCTGCAATGCAAGGCTGGAGTCTCCAACAGATGGATGCGAAGACTACTTGTTTGCATGGTTCTATAAAGAAGAGGAGTATGTGGAGCAACCTCTGGGGATCGAAGTCCGAGATAGAGACACCTATGTATGCAGGTTGAAGAAAGCCCTCTATGGGTTGAAGCAAGCCCCCAGGGCTTGGTATGAGAGGATACATAGCTACTTGATGAAGTTGGGCTTCACTCGAAGTAATGTTGATCCAAACCTTTATTTTAAGGTTGATAGAGAAAGGCCTCTCATTCTAGTTCTCTATGTGGACGATCTCTTCCTAACAAGTGTTGACCCTCTCATTCACCAGTGTAAGAGGGAGTTAGCTTCAGAATTTTAGATGAAATACCTAGAACTGATGCACTATTTCCTAGGCTCGGAGGTCAAGCAGAGGCAATATTTTCCTTTCTCAAGGAAAATATGTCGTGAAGCTGCTGGAGAGATTTGGTATGGTGGATTGTAAGTTTGTGTCGACACTGATGGAACTCAATTTTAAGAAGTTGTGAGGAAACGCTGCTGGGACCGTGCTAGCAAATCCCACCGAGTATCGACAACTCGTGGGGGCCCTGATGTTCCTAGTGAACTCTCGTCCAGACGTATGTTTTTCCGTGAACACTTGAGTCAACATACAGTTGATCCTCATCACATTCACTAGATTGGTGCTAAGAATCTATTGAGATATCTTAGGGGCACAATCAACCATGGGATGAGATACACTGTCGAGAGTTTGAGACTCCATGGATATACTGATGTCGATTGGGTTGGCAGTGTAGTGGATTGCAAGAGCACATCTGGATGTTGCTTCACCTTGGGTTCTGCTTCGATATCTTGGATTAGCAAGAAGTAGAAGTCGATGGCTTTGAGCACCGCTGAGGCCAAATACATTGCAACGAGTATGGCCTGTTGTGAAGCTGTTTGGTTGAGAAAGCTCTTCAGTGAGTTGTTTGGGCATGTGTTAGATACCATCGTTATCCTTTGTGATAACCAGAGTGGGATTCGTCTTTCTGAGAATCTCGTGTTCCACGATCGAACCAAGCATATTGATATCAGGTACAACTTTATATGGGATATGGTATAGCGAGGCACCGTAAGGCTCGATCATATAGGAACTAATGAGCAGGTCGAAGATATTCTCACAAATCTCCTGGGGAAGGTCAAGTTCCTAACCTTCCATGAGAAGCTTGGAATCGTGGAAAGACTGTATTCTGAGGGTCATGGTTGAGTTGAGCTCTGAGAGCTCCAGGGAACTTGGGGATAGCTTCTTGGAGCTAGGCTTGTCGAACATTGTTGTGCTTTTGCTCCACCGTTATGATATTCAGTTGGTTCACCTCTCTTTGATCTATGCCCTGAATGCATCCTACCCATGGAGTTTCAGACTCATGGGAAGTACCTCTCATTTGGCCAATGAGGTGGGAAATGTGGACAGAGACCAATAGCAAGACAAATGGATGCATCGGAGATTGTCATACTCTCTATGTCTAGGATGGCACGTGTCCAACACCTTGATCTGGGATCAAGTATGATGAGGTTCTTACCTCTAAACTGACTTCGGGTCAGTAAACTAATTTCAGGTTAGTATGAGACTCTTTTTGAGTCCAAGAGAGGTTTTAACATCTAAGCTAACTTCGGGTCAGCTGAGCGTGATGTCTTTGTGACTCACCTTTTGTTCTATTTAAGAAGAAGAGCCAACAAAGCAAGTTACAGCAGGATGACGCATGATGCTATATGATGGTACACGATGGTACTGATCTCTGGATAGTACAGGTGGACAGATGGAGTTCTCCCTAGTTGAGAGGGAGTGTTAATTTTGGGCAACTAGGTCCAAACTCCATGTTGCACTACTCATATGATGAAGATCATATTTTTGTTGGATTCCTTTTTCGAAGAGGTGCAAGATTGATCTAAAGATCATCTTGTTTGGATGAGCAGAACATATATTTTGATTTTATTTTCCACACGTGTAAGGTCGGCCAGATTTGTAATCTAGGCTCAAAATCCTAATAGATGTGTCACACACCCTCACAGATGGATAAAAATTGGAGAGACATGGAGGTCATTTGCTCATCAACTCATCACACATTCTCTCATTGTGATCTAGTTGGTTCGATAGCCTTTGGAGACCTCTTTCCTTCACACGTGCGGAGCTGAAGTTGCTGAAAACCTGCAGATCTGTTTAGGGCTGCTTGCTAAGCATTGACCAACGTTGACCAACCCTTAATCGTTTGACCTCCAATCTTGGTTGAAATTCCAAATTTTTTAAGGCCATATAGCTGGGCACAAAAATCGAGGAAAAAGGAGCAGTTTGAACGAAGCCCTAATCTGCAGCGTTGACTTTCTGTTGATTGTCCTACGTTGACTTTTGGTTGACTAGCATTGACTTTTAATGAGTTGTCTTTGAGGGTTGTGTGTGTGACACTTGGAGGGTTGGCTGATCTAACAAAGGCTTTGCTGGCTTAAGCATCCTATTGACTGTCGTAACGCACACTATCCTATATCTTTGTTGGAAAAGAAGAATTGTAAACTTTGATCTATATTATTGGTTTGTCTTTTGTTGATCTATTATTGTGTTCTATCTGCATTTTACTTTCATGTTTATGTGATTTCTAAATTTAATCGAGCCTAAGGAAGATTGAAGTAAATTTGCATTAAACATAGAACACTCCATGTCTATCTAAATTTAACATAGATCCAAAGGAGCAACCAAAGATTCATTCGGAGTTTCCTTCTTTCGACCTCAAATGCTAGGAGTATTCCTTGTTCATACATCTTCCCCCTCCCAACCAGATACTTAAGCCAAGCTCCTCGGTGGTCCCAGAAGCTTCCCACAGTGATCCAATACCCAATTTTCCCCCCTGGTTATTGACCATTAGTCACATGAGACCTTGACATCATTGGGGTCATGAAGCAACAAAACTTATAGCTTGTTGACATAAATGTATTTGTAAGTAATATATATATATATATATATATATATATATATATATAGATATGTATGTACAAGGATAAGAAATGTTACAATGAGGACCTGCTTATATACCTAGGCAGGTGTCCTTTCATGATTGGCCCTGTCTTTTAGACATGCCTTTTCACTTAAATAATGACTATTTAACATAATCATTACTTGATTATTTATTATTTACATTTATTTATATTTATTTTATTTTATATAATTTATATTCGTAACATTGCCCCTTCCTTCAAAAGCTTTGTCCTCAAAGCTTAATGTTGACAGTTTTCTTCACCTTAATCTCGAACAATTGTCTTCACCTTGCTCACGTCATTTTTTATAAATGTGACTGGTCACTGGTACCCCACATGTATAATTCGCTAATGATATAATTTGGAACTAGGTTTTTTTTTAATTATATTATAATATTATTATTGTTATTATTATTATATATATATATATATATATATATTATTAATTAATTAATTAAATTAATCAAATTATATAAATTAATTAAAATAATCAATTTATATAAGTTAATTAATTAAGTTATGTGTGTGTGTGTGTGTGTGTGTGTGTGTGTCCTCCATATATGATATACGAACAAATTCGTTGCAAGCCTTGCCGCATAGTCATCTTGGGGCAGCTCGTCTACAAATTTAAATTGTAGGTTTCCAATATCTGTTGGTGAAGAGCCCCCTTCATCAAGAAGATTTCAAATCACTACAGGAGTTGGAACATTAGCATATAAACTATTATGCCATACAGAGTCCTCTTTTTCTTCCCTTGCCTTTTGCCGCTCTTCATGCCACCTTTGAGCCTCAGCATTATCATAAGAGCCGAAACAAGGACTGTGTTCACCTGCACTATTATAACCTTTGCCATCTCCATGTGACCTTGGTGATGAAAGATTTGAACCAGTAGGTGAAGAACTTGATGCCATGGTGGTCCGTAAATTTCTTCCAGAAGACCTACTCCGTTTTGTGATTGATACACATGACCCCTCTCTTCTTGTAGATGAACTAGCCATGGTTTTTGATGGAGGACGTGGAAGGGGAGTTACTGGAGGTTTGATTTTTGCAAATGTTGGCATCCCAAGTACATAATGAAAGTTGTAACGGCATTTAAAATCAGTTGGAAATCTTCTGTGTCTCATCAACTGCATCATTTCCTGTAACTTTGAAGTCGCATAGTCTGCAAGATGTGATTGCATAAACTTCAACACCAGAGATTTATCTAAAGACTTAGTCGTTCCATCAACAGCTCCACTACCAAACAAATCAATGTAGTCTGAGCACATTGCAGTACCAACACTTCTAAGAAGAGCTTTTATTTGTTGTTGTTCACTCAAGTTTTTAGCTCTACATATCTCACGTAGCCCTTGTCCAAACTCACATGATGCTTCAAGGATGGTTGGAGGTGGCACTCTCTCCAGCCCTTTCTTTAGATGTGTAGTATTCTCTGAGCTTACAATTCAAGCCACGAGACCCTCCGAAATATCTCTCTGCACCTTAACATGATCTTTTTCTTCTTTCACATTTTTCTCTTCATCATCATCAATCTCTTCTTCAACATCTTCCTCATTGTTATGATGTTGTTCATCTTCTTGTTTCTCAAGATAGTCCTCATCCACATCATCTTCATCTAGATCATCATCTTGATCTATATCATTCTCATCCACATCAAGACCAACTTCATTTGGATCCTCATCTTGATCTATATCAGCTTCATCGGAATCATCATCTTGATCATTTTCTGCAACATCTTCATCTTCAACATTATAATCATCTTGTTTCGTTTCTTCACTGTCGCTATCATCTTCCTTATTAT
This sequence comes from Pinus albicaulis, assembly GCA_034641835.2. NCBI lineage: Eukaryota > Viridiplantae > Streptophyta > Pinopsida > Pinales > Pinaceae > Pinus > Pinus albicaulis. The sequence goes on from CM076575.1 coordinate 1,498,736,799, forward strand.
CGATTTCCTTTAGATGTGTTGTAACTTATGCACATGATTTTTCTAATTGTTGAAGCTTTTCTTGAATTTTACTAAACTGTCCAATGAATTTAGGGAGAAAACTTAATGGCATATTGTGCGGTGGATATGTTCTAAGACTCGCATGGCTTTGATACCACTGAAGCAACAAAACTTATAGCTTGTTGACTTAAATATAAAATACACAAATGTATTTGTAAGTAATAATTTTATTAATATATATATATATATATATATATATATATACAAGGATAAGAAATGTTACAATGAGGACCTGCTAATATACCTAAGCAGGTGTCATTTACTTAACTAATGACTATTTAACATAATCATTACTTGATTATTTATTATTTACATTTATTTATATTTATTTTATTTTATATAATTTATATTCGTAACACGTCATCATCCAATCTCTCTCTCTCTCTCTCTCTCTCTCGAGTTGGGTTGTCCACCTTTCTAGTCTTGGACAAACTCACTTAGTATTTTGTATCATCGTACCTTTGTTGTGGGGTTTTTACATATGTTACGATGTTATACTTATGTAGGTTTATTTCTTTGTATTATTTTCAGCATTTTCTAGGAGTTGCACTAGCACTCTGGCATTGTAATCATACTAGTTGTACTCTTTTGTCCCATTGACTTACTTTTGTGGCCATTTGATAGACATTAATAAAATTATTGTCTTATGTACTATTCTATTTTTAGCTTCTTTGATCCTTAAATTCCAAATTTATGTTCTTACTAAAATCCTCCAAAGAATTTTGAACCATTATCACCATGGACTCTTGGATAGCATGAGTATGGGTTTATCACGACAGTTTCTTTCTTTCATAGCATGTTTGTGGGTTTAGTCATCTCTGTTGAATAGTAATATATGGTTTCTACTCATCATTTATCTTTTTTTTATAGATGGGGAACTGTCAACCTCCCTGGATATATGCAACAGTCTGCAAACCACATATATCAGAAACTCATAGTTCAGCCTAGGATCGAGACGTCTGGAGGCCACCAGAAACTGGAACCGGGATCCCAAACTCCAACAGGACACCTATCCTTTCAGCCTTACTATGATGGGCCATGTCACCAGAGACTTGAACCCGGGTGGATGGGATGGCAAACCACAATCTCAACCTAAATTCCAAATTTCATTACTTACTAAAATCCTCCAAAGAATTTTGAACCATTATCACCATGGGCTCTTGGATAGCATGAGTATGGGTTTAGCAAGACAGTTTCTTTCTTTCATAGCATGTTTGTGGGTTTGGTTATCTCTGTTGAATAGTAATAGATGGGTTTCTACTCATCATTTATTATTAACCAATTAGAAAATAAGCCAAACGTTAAATTGCTGTCAAAACAGAATTTCATTTCATACATCGGTATTGAAAATTAATGACAACATCCCCTAAAACAAATATAACACAATAAACATCCATATATATTGTACTTACGATATCATTTAGCATGTTTATTACATCTCCTAGCTCAAATCTCTTTCTTGCAGCTTCCACTACTTTATTTCTCGACTTATTTCCAATAAACGTCTTTGTTGGAACACTTCCATGAGAACCCTGCAAAAGAGTTTCTTTTAAATTCAAGGACAAGAGTAACTAGTTGTAAATGACTTCAACTGATGTTTAAATAAACAAATCAATACATGCTTTGGTTTGTGCCAATAAAGATAAAATCAATTAACTGAGATATAATACAGAATTTATGAAAGCCATTCTATCAACCATAACATCCAGTAAATTATCATTTTCATGCCCAACTTTCAAGATAGTATAGTTCAGATTTCAAACAGTATACTATGCAAGTTGGTTTAAACTTTACACACAGCTCATCTACGATCCATTCTATGCATCTTCCTATACAATGCCAAAATCATAAAAGAAAAACAATTTTCCAGGTTCAATACACAACCAAAAAGCTCAAAATTTTAGCAAACGCATCTTAAAGAGTAAAACATTGATAAGAAAATGTAAATGCAGGAAGCAGAAGAAACCTTTGTGGCAGAAATTCTTGTAACCATTTCCGGGACCACATGCTCTAGAAACTCAACCTAAAGTATTTCTAGCCCACCTTCATTTTTGAAGAATCATAGTCATTTCATCCACGCTTGATGTTTTCTCTTGTCAGTTGTTTTATTTGTATCAAATATTTTGCAGTACTTGTAATTGTTACCACCATCTTACAATCAAGCACTACCGTGGAGATCATGGCATTAATGATTAAGGCATATCTCAAAACGTTACCACAGTGAACTAAAGTGGTGAATTGTTTGTTGGGTTGAAGCAAAGAAACGTATCTCAAGTGTTAATTTTCCTGCAAACCTTGCACCCCGCAATTCATTGACCTAGTAGATTACAGAGCCGTTACCACAAAATCTAGCAGGCCTTGAAGAGTAAACCCTACAAGACAATTGTTCAAATCACGATTGTCGTTAGACCAAAACCTGCAGGCATTAGTCTCCACTACAATAGCCAGAGTTAGGATCCACGAGAGGCGGTTTGTCCATGTCACGAAACACACAGGGAGCGTTGAACTCAATGTCCAATAATCTCCCCCCAGTGGAAGTCGGATGAGTTTCAAACTTGAGACCTGTCGCTTTGATACCATTTGTTGGAATCACGATTGTCATTAGACCAAAACCCGAAAGCATTAGTCTCTGCAACAAATCACTAGAGTTAGGACCCACGAGAGGCGATTAGTCCATGTCGCGAAACACACAAGGAGCACTGAACCCAATGTCCAACACCAATGTCACCTCATCCAAAAGCCTACTCTTTATGGATTTTCACTAATCGGAAGAGTCTCGGTAAAGGAGGAATCACTTAAGATGGATATGTGAATGATAAGGTACAAAGGGACCCCACTAAAGGTCATAAATTTGTTGCACAATAAAGGTACAAGGCTTCAAAGAAGCAAATATCTCTCAAAGAAAAGCCATGGAAAAGGAAGGCTCAAGACCTAGGATTTTGAGGTTTTTCGATGATAACACATATTCACAAGGTCAAGGCCCCCGAGAAAGGGTTTCTTATGATTATAATCAACTAATCCAAGGCTTATGAAACCCTCAAGAAAGTCCTCAAGTCAAGGGAAAAGAAACTAGGGTTTCCCTTTTAGGGCAACACCTAGGGCGAGAGATTTTATGAATGAAATTTGAGTGGATGCCCACCAAATTGATAGGAGGTAGCCTAGACCTATGTCTTGATGTTTAGGCTCTCAAACCACCAAAAAGCCTCCTCCCTGAAATTTCACTCCAAGCCCTAAATTTTCTCCCTAGCCTTAAAAACACTGAATTTGAGAAGAGAATTTTATGGAGAAAATTTAATGTTGATCAGCAATTCATACGACCAGTGCCTTTTCCTATGGGGATATGGAGTCTAGGATGTTCAAGATAAGCCAAATTCCTTCCAAGGATGTCGAAATTTGATGCCCTAGCTATCAAAATTTCAATGATTACCCACTCAATGGAATAATGGATTTTAATAGAGAGTAACAAGAAATACACAACTAAGAACATTCATGACATGTTACAATGAGTAATGCACACAACATCCATCTAGATATTCTTCAATAAATTGGTCTTCAACAAATTAGGGCACATGATTTCAATCTAGAATCAAAAGTTCCATGCATTGGACATTTAAGAAAGAGATATTCAACAAAAGATTCCACTTACAAGATAACATGCAATATATCCTTCCATTAGACCAAGACATACCTCCAAAGAATGTCAAAATCAGCTTTCATATATCAAAATGCATCCAAGTATCTCCAAAATTGCCCACAAGAAGCAAGTGTGAATTCTCTAAGAGGTCCTAAATTCACAAGTTTGGTGATGATAAGATCAAATGAAATGATCTTCAATATATACATGTCCTACTAAGTCGAATTAGGCATATAAGCCCTAATTCATTTTGAGGTGTTGGTTGTCGAATATGTTATTGCATGTGAAATAGGAAAGGAAGTTGTATGGTTGAAGAATCTTTTGCAGAAAGCAACATAAAGATGACTGAAAGACCCCGAAGGTTTGTGCTTACTTATGTACATTTGAAAGTTTGTTACTAATTGGGGTTATATCTGTACATGTCAATCTCTTGGAGGTTTGATAAGTTTGGTAAGGAGAGATTTGTTACCGATCTATTTGATTGGGAAGGATTTGCTATCAATTGGAATAATCAGGAGTGTTGAGGCTTTGTAAGTGACACATTGTATGGATGTCTGATAGGAAGGGTGGCATTGGTCTTAGAGCTCTGACCTCAGATACACACCTGGATCCATGGGTTGATGGTTAGTAAGTAAGCCTGATGGTATCTAAAGAGGCTGAAAGCTTTAGTCCATCTTATTCCCACCTTGGATAGATTGCCCTGGTAAGGAATCTAGTCCATGGCATTGCAGTGTCTAAACTATTGAGAGACCATGGATAGATTACCCTGGTCAGGAATCTAGTCCATGGCGTTGTGGTGCCTAAATTCTTCATAGTTCATATATTTTGAGATATTCCTTGTACTGAATACCTCCCTAGTTAAGAGCGAGTGTTGAAGAATGTAACTAGGTTCGCTCTTCATAAATGTGTTTGAGTCATTATGTAATGTGCTTATCAAAATAATGAAAAAGAAAAATTTTATTATGGTTACAATGACTTATTAAAGCATATGTTTCATGCTTGGGTCCTCATGTTTTAGGCCATAGTCCCCATTGGGGACTTCTAGGATTTATGTTGAGTCAATAGAGTCATTGTACATTTAAAGAGACCATTCTTGGGATTTTGAATCATGTAAAAAGGATTAATTTTTAGTCAAAAATGAATTATGTCACCTCCACACCAAGTCGGCCTCAAGGAGATCAATTTGGCCTCAATTTGGCCAATTCGACCCCACCAGAAGCCGATATATTGAAGCAATTCGAATTCATTAGGAGCTCAATCTCACACACTAGTTCGATATCTAAAAAGAAGCTGGAAAAAGTGCTAAGGAAGAAAAGGAGGCTAAAAGAAGTCTGAGGTTAAGGAAGAAGGAAGATTAGGACAAGATCGAAGTTTTAAGCCATCTCTCTTTCACACGTGTGGGTTTTTCTAAGGAGATCGAAGTGCCTAGTGCTACATCGAAGTTGTTGTTGCCAGTTGCTGCCAAGTCGAATTTGCCACTACTAAGTCGAAGTTGTTACTGCCAGTTTTTGCTACTTCAAGTGAAGGTGTTGTTCCAAGATCGAAGTCATTATATTGAGATCGAAGTTATTAGGTCGAAGATAAGTGTTGCATCATAGTGTTATCGTTGTTGCTGCAAGGTCGAAGATAGTATTATCTGCATAAGAAGGAGAGGATTGACTTGGTGTGAAGGAAGTTTATGTCTAAGTCTAAAGTCTTGGATTATCTCGAGAAACTATTAAAGGAAGAATTATTAACTGGGTTTTCCCCTAGAGTGGGGTTTTTCCCTTGTTGTCTGCCTATATCTAGTGTTCTTGATCCTTGTGCTATTGTTTTGGTAATTGCTTGATGAATTAAAATAAAAGAAGAACAAAAGAAGGTTAATAAGATCACAATATCACAAGTAATTATCAAGTATAAGAAATGTGAAAAGTTTTGAATCCTTATTACAGAAATCCTACTGCTAACTATTGATTTAATTGTCCTACTTGATTTATTACACAAGTTATTTAACTGAATCCTCAGAAATACTTAAGTAAACACAAATAGCAGCCTACACAAATATAGATCATTTACTGAACTTCATGCACATATGACAAATGACACAGATTTTTCGGACAAATGTCTCGAGAAAAACCCAATGCGAGAAAACCAGTGCAACAAATATGAGGGTTTATTATTATTAAGAAGCAGTCTCTAAGTACATCTAGGGTGCTATAAACTCGGCTCACCCAACAGAGAAAACCTCGGCAAACAGAGAAAATGTGAGATATACCTCACTCTCGCAAGTCCTAGCTGATCCAGATGAGCAACTGGTGAAACCTCAGCTGGCTCTGCCTAGCTACTACATCAGCCTGCGTAGCCTTGGCTGAGAGACTGTGTCACCCTATCTCTAACTGGATCTGCTTCTCCCGGATCTCGATTTCAGCCCTGCTGGCTCAGAAACCCTTGCTTCTGGCAGAATTTCAGACTTCTGCTTGGAGACACTACATGGGCCTGCGTCACCCTTCTGAGGGACTGCATCACACCCTCTGATGGTTGCGCTGCCTCCACTACGTATTTGTTGCCATTGCTCTGTGTTGTACTCTTGGCCCTCTTGTCCAATCACTGCATCTGCCCCTCACTGCAACTCTGAGTCACTCGAATATGATCTTCGTCCGAGCACTGCTCTGTCAGAAGAATTCGATCTCTTAGACTCTATGTGTGTCCTCCAACTTACGCCAAGCCCTTCCTTTATACTTTTCTCGTTGACACATCGGTGGCTGTGATCTAATCATTAATCGACGACTAAGATTAAAAGAATGCTTGATCCACGTCACATAGAATGCTCTTATCACATGTGTAAATTAATTCACTTTAATTTTTTTAATTTCCCTAAGTTAGACTTAGGGTCCTCATTAAAAAATTTAATTATTTGAACAACTTTTACACCAGATGGAATTTCTCCAAACGCTTTCTGGGTCTTGGAGATCTCATGTGTTCCCTCCATAAAGTTTCGGAGCTAGAGCACATTCGATGCTACCCCAAAATCTCAACACTCCCTCTTAGCGAGGAGTGTGCTCTAGCAATACTTCCACACTGAAGCATTGCCCTGATCTCTAGCATCGGTCTCCGCGCTAATGCTTGGCCTACTGCCCTTCATCCACTACGTTGCTGCTCTTTGTACTAGTTCCCATGTCACTGTCACTGTCACTGCCACATTTGTACTGCAACTCCCTCTCAAATTGATGCATCATGCTGCCAACTACTACACTGCAACTCAGTTGCTGAGAAGTAAGCAATTGAAGGACCCCTGCATCACCCCCCGAGCCCTGCGTGGGCCTGCGTTACCCTTCTAAGGGACTACGTCACACCCTCTGATGATTGCACTACCTCCACCGCATCTCTACTACCCTTGCTCTGCGTTGTACTCTTGGCCCTCCTGGTCAATCACTGCATCTGCCCCTCTCCGTTAGAGGAATTCGATCTCTTAGACTTTGTGTGTGTCCTCCAACTGACCCCGAGCCCTTCCTTTATACTTTTCTCGTTGACACATCAACGGTCATGATCTAATCACTAATCGACAGCTAAGATTAAAAGAATGTTTGATCCACGTCACTTAGAATGTTCTCATCACATGTGTAAATTAATTCAATTTAATTTTTTTAATTTCCCTAAGTTAGACTTAGGGTCCTCATTAAAAACTTTAATTATTTGAATCACTTTTACACCAGATGGAATTTCTCCAAATGCTTATGGGTCTTGGAAATCTCATGTGTTCCAGCGCCTCCACAAAGTTTCGGAGCTAGAGCACATCCAATGCCACCACAAAATCTCAACAAGAAAATCTTTTTGCCTTTCTGATTTTCTAACAGGTCTCACCTTCTGAGACATGGGAGGTCTTGTAGCACATAGAAAGCCCTCAATTTTGGATCAGAGATGGCCATTTTGAGCAGTTAGAGACCCAAGAGACCAGCTTTGGTGCCCCAAACTGGATTTTTGGGTCTACAGAGGTTGTATTTTGACAGAGATTTGAGGGCCAACCCTCACATCATGATTTTAGGAGGCTCCTACATCACTCATGGTGCAATATTCCTTTTTTTGGTGTTCCTTATGACAGGGTTAGGATGGACTTCCAGAGTTGGGAGCAGACAGGTCACAAGTACAGGTTGGGGTCATCAGCGGGCCCAGGGGATTTCTAGAGGAGTTTTGAGGAGTTTTTATGAGGATCGGTGACATTTGCTTGATATATTCCATCAACCGGACAGTTTGCCTTTCGTTCTGGTGCATTCCATGAACTCTGTAATATTCCTTTTTTTGGTGTTCCTTATGACAAGGTTAGGATGGACTTCCAGATTTGGGAGCAGACAGGTCACAGGTACAGGTTGGGGTCATCAGCGGGCCCAAGAGATTTTTGGAGGATTTTTGAGAAGTTTTTATGAGGGTCGGTGGCATTCGCTTGATATATTCCATCAACCGAACAGTTTGCCTTTCGTTCAGGTGCATTCTGACAACTTTCGGAAAACTGAGTTATTTTTGGGCTTAACTCAATTAATTACGCTCAAGGTGGCATCCCGAGAGGAATATGTAATAGAACACCTTAGTGTAATAGCTCATTGGAACCGAAACAAGAATACCTACATGATGGGATGGTTGGACACGAGCTTCAGTGACTTGAGACATGGTAGCCAATTTACTCTTTCCAACATTAAAAAAGAATATTTTAATTGGAAAATAAGAGGGAAAAGTGCTCCATGATTAAAATAATAATAACACAGAAGTTTCTCGAGGGGTCCATGAGATCTATAAAAGAAGAGGAGGCCCTTGAGGAATATCTTGGATTTGATATCTTTTCTTGTATGTGAGGTTGAGAACCCGGTTCTCTACTCCATTGGTAGCCCCAGGACGAAAACCCTCGAGTGTATTGTCGAGTGTTGGATGAAAACCAAACTCTCTTTGAGGAGACTTCATTCAAGGGTTTCACAGAGCTTCAAGGATATTGGAGTGAGGATCATCAGATCCTCAATTGGTGCTTCGTCGTCTTCAGTTGATTCAGTGGCAGTTGTTGGAGGGAGAGTGCAGTTGTTCAGTTTTGTGGCCAATGCAGTGCAGCAGATTATATTGGAGGCCAGTTTTCCCATCTCAACTATTTTGGGTCAGATATGCATGTATCCCTAGTTTGCCATTTATAATAAAAAAGTTGAGATTCTTCTTGTTCAATGTGTTAATGGGTTGCAGTATTCTATTTGTTTTATTTTACATGCCAGTCTTATGTTAAATAAATGTTGATTTTACGATAAAATTTTGGGTTACGTTACTTCCTGCAAATTTGGGCATAATATCCCATTCGGGATATTACAATGGTATCAGAGCCTTGGTCTTGGCTCAGCCTGCGAATTTCCCAGTTTTTCAGTTGCAGCTACTATTATTAGAGGGTGCCGGAGAAACAGAAAACTCAATGCCTCCAGCAAATTTAGAATTTCTTATTACGTATCCGAAAAATTTTCTACCAAATTGTCTTTTAATTAATAATTATTCGACCATTTGAAAAGAAAAACTTCAACACATTTCGATTTTGATGATTTACAAAGAAAAGAAAACGATAGCCCATTATATTTGTGGAAACCATTGTTGAAGTGACAGAGAAGAAGTGGCCAAGAACGAATTTATTGAAGATACAGGTCGATTGGTCATGGGAGAATTTCCTAATCGCACGACTCTTCGCAGTTATAAAAAGACTATGTGCCAAGCGTATTAACCCGCTCTTCTGGGGAATATCTGAGCACAAACAACTGTCGCACAAAGTGACCATTCGATGTAAAGGAATAGGTCGTGGTGGTCGGTGCTGATTGAGAGTCGAACCGTCGCTGCCAACTGCGTAAAAAGGAGGCGTGAAAGCTAGTCAAAGTTCATTATTCGAATGGAGTTGTTGGGAATAATTGAGGAGCCGCCATCAAAGGTCACCGCAGATTAGACCGAACGACAAAATAGCCACAATTGGAGAATACGCTCCTGGATAATTTAGACTGATCGATTCTTGTCCAAGCAAGGGGCCGAAATCGTATTGTAAGATTTGACATCCAATTGTGCCAGAACGTCCGTCGAGTTCAGAGCTAAATTATCGATCAAGTCGTGTGATAGAAGGGGCTTATGAGTGCCAAGAGGGCCACGTCACATGAAGATCGAGATACTGCGTTTGAGAGGGGTTCATGCTTCGAAAGCCGTCATATTCTCAGCTGCCAAAATATCATGATCTCTCTGCCACACAAGAAGGAGGACGATTTTTGGTGCCAGGGACCACAATTCGCACACCGATCCAGAGTCACGCGAGCTGTGGGAATTTTGCAAAAGTGACAAGCGGCATTGAGGTGAGTACCCGTGTTGTCTAGTCGACCAGAGGTAGTTCTCGATCAGTCGACTAACTTACATGTGGGAGTTGGACGTCACACACAAGGGATATATATTCCCAAGCACAGTCGTTTCCACTGTTGCGTCCTCTCGACGACCAAATATCGTGCACAAGCAAATGGAGGCAAGAGTGAGCAAGTGTTGGTTGAATTTGAAGGCAATATGCTTTGAAGTAGCAATTCATTTGGTGTGTCGTTGCTTATAACATTTCTGAATGAGCAAGGGTCGTAGTTGTAGAGGGTCTAGTGTCGTTGTTGCTTGCTGTATGGCAATAAAATAGGTGATGAATTAATATGCGACGAGATTGGACGGAGGATCAAGTGCTGTTACAAGTCAAGTGCCAGTATGCATCATTGCACAGCATTTGGGGTGACTACCGACAGGAAAACACAAAGTTAGTCACTGGTGCATGGCATTACAACATAGGAGTTTAATTTGTTGTGGATCCGATTTGTGGGTTGACCGTCCTGTGACCAAATACATTCGGAGAACCCCACAAAAGGGTCGTATTCAGTGTTGACGGATCAAAGACCAAATCACAATCTTGTCTGCTGTTGAAATTCCTGAAGTCAAATTGCAGTTACAAGTTTACTGGTTGTTGGGCATAGTAAAGTCAAACTCCTGAGCAAATTATAGGTTGTGGTATTTTCTTTGGGAACTAGATGTGCTAAGGACGAGTTTGAAGTTGTTGCTAGCTGTGACAGTTTCAAGTTGAAGCTGGGGAGCACATATCAGCCCCTGACAAACTGTTGAAGGGTATTCCAAGTCAAACATTGAGTGGGGAATCTTCTGCAATTTAAATAAACAGCAACCCAATTTTATGAGTTTCACTGATCACGAATTTGCTCCGATGGAATGGTCTGCACGTGAGTTGTAGTAGTGGTTGGAACACACCCAGAAATGCTAAGATGAAAGGACCAATCGTCTACTATAACCAGGTTCCACTGTGTCAAATAAACATTAAAGTATTGTTCCATGTTGAATGATTGCTTTGTTGTAGTGGACTAATAAAAGAAGAGCATGCTATACTTTAATTGTGTGTTATTATGTAGGATTACATCTAATAACAAGTAGACCATTGAAGCTCACTATTGGGAAGTTAAAACTACTCATAAAATACCACTCAGAAAACAACAACATCATTATCATAGATGACGTTGTCCTCATTTGGGCTAAAACCATGAAGGAACTACTAAATAAATTGAGAAGATTGAACACAGAAATTGGTTCCTTGAACCACCATGCATCAGAAGACCAGAAAACAAAATTGAACAACAGGCCCTTTTCAAGAGGAATATATGCCATCTTTCAAAAGGAACAGCCAAAAGATTTGCGGGAAGTATTGGGGATTGGTCACGAAATTCTTGCACTTGGAACAGATTTGAAACACATGAAGATGACATGGAGAATTTTGTCCAAACTTGATGAACTTGATGAGCTCCTTTCCAAAATAAGCCAATTAGAAGGAAAGAAACTGATCTGGGCTCTAAAACCTGCTATGCTTGCTCTTACACAACCCAAGTTTTTGGAAGAACCGTGTGAAGGGTTCAGACTTCCAGTTGCACCATGCCTCCGTAACACTATGAGGTTGACCACACCTATAGCTCCTTTCAATGATGATGCTATGAGGGATATTTTCAAGTTAGTAGTGGGGACTTTTCAGGACTTGGACAATAGTGCAAGCTCTACATTTGGGAAGAAGATTAAGGTTTTAGGAGTCATGGCCATGACCCGGACTTATGAGGTCATGTTTGATCTTGAGTGTGATGGCTTGATTCTGCAGATGTTCCAATGCTTCTTCAACATTAGGATACATCATCCTAACACCGTCATAGCACACATGCAGTCCATCCTATAATCATGTATGAGAGACCTCGATGCCATTTGTCGGGAGTTGTAGGCTAGGTTTTTAAGCATTTGGAGGAGAGAGCAGTTGGTCTCACCTGTTGCTTATGAGCTAGCCCAAGGGATGGTTGAGCAGAACATTGGGATATTCAGGAGACAGTTGACCAGGGAGGATTTGCTCCAGTTTGGTGGATCAGGCAGCAAAATGAGTTGAGAGGAAGGGACTTTACTTCATCTGCAAAGAACCTTGGGGGCATGATCACTCATGCTTGAGAGATGCAGATGAGGTGGCAGAGTTAGAGCTGGAGGACATTCCTTCTATATGTCAAGATGGGGACTCTTCTTCAGATGAGTCCATGGGGTCATATGAGGATGCTTCTGGGGAGCATGAGCAGTCATGTGGAATTGATGACCGTCGGCCAGAGTTGTATTCCAGTGAGCACAGTGGACAGTCAAGGGACCCTACGGGAGATAGTCAGGGTGATGAGTCACTTGTGACAATTCAGCCAGAGCAGCATATGGTGGAGCATGAGTCAGCAGAGGAGGAGGATATGCACAACATGCATGATAGTCCTTTTGGGGAGAGCCAGATGGAGGTTCTTATTGAGTTTGTGATGGAGATGCAGTTAACCATGGGGTCAGCCATGGAGGAGGAGCAGACAAATGTACGAAAATCTAGTAGGGAGATAGCAGCTGTAGATACTTATCCTCAGGAGATGTTGGCGACTGATAGTGTAGTTCTGCGGGAGGCTAGTAGACAGCAGGAGTATGACATTCCTGATCAGGAGCAGGAGGAGTTATTAGAGATGGTGGTGCATCCATCTTTGGGCACCCACTGATGAGGTGCCGATAGATGCACATACAGTTGGCAGGGCTGCAGTACTTTTAGGGAGCAGCACTCTCCAGGAGTACATCGATGGGGCTTGCAGCATATCTAGCCCACTTTGGCCTATTATAGAGAGAGGGCCTTCTTTTTCAGGCAGTTCTCATTAACAGGCAGGACAGAGCAACATGAGTTGAGTACGATTTGGCAACAACACCCCAGACTTGTTCTATATGCAGGTGTCACTACATTGGATTCTTCTTCTGGGATAGATTGGCGGGAGATCATGAGTTGGTACCCTATTGATGGTACGATATTCTATGTAGGGAGCATAGCGGAGCAGGGACCCTTAGACATGACAGATGTTGCAGCTTCCAGTTGGCAGTGGAGCATGGGTTGACAGCTCTTCAACATTCCATCCCGACTTCAAGAGAGCAAGGTTAGCATAAGATTGAGTCAGGAGTTGGATTGGAGAGAGGTGATGAGTTGGTATGCAGTTGGTGGGGCAGCTTACACAGTCAGAGTTATAGCACAGCAGGAGCCATGGAGCATTGATGCTTGTTGATGGTCTTCGCTTCATAGGGCAACAACTATAGCCAGAGGCAGGACACAGTCTGAGCCATGGGATTTGGGCGATGACTGGCCATGGTGGTATTGGGATGCAGGAGGATTGATTGATGATAGGTGCAGTGAGAGTTTAGTTTGGGATCCCGGCATTGAGGGGTCTGTTCCGAGTAGCTTGACACAAGAGCATAGCCGCATTCAGGGGTTTGTATGGGATCCGAGCATTGGGTAACAGTTGCATCAAGACAACAGAGTGGCCCACATATTTGGATTGCTTGAGGGCAAGAAATCTTGGGGCGAAAGGTCTGTCATATTCCCTTTTTTGGTGTTCCTTATGATAGGGTTAGGATGGACTTCCAGAGTTGGGAGCAGGCATGTCACAGGTACAGGTTGGGGTCATCAACAGGCCCAGGGGATTTTTGAAGGAATTTTTAGGAGTTTTTATGAGGGCCGGTGGCATTCGCTTGATATATTCCATCAACCGGACAGTTTGTCTTTCGTTCCGATGCATTCCGACAACTTTCAGAAAACTGGGTTATTTTTGGGCTTAACTCAATTAATTACGCTCAAGGTGACATCCCGAGAGGAATATGTAATAGAACACCTTAGTGTGATGGCTCATTGGAACCGGAACGAGAATACCTACATGATGGGATGGTTGGACATGAGTTTTAGTGACTTGAGGAGACATGGTAGCCGATTTACTCTTTCCTGCATTAAAAAGGAATATTTTAATTGGAAAATAAGAGGGGAAAGTGCTCCATGATTAAAACAATAATAAAATAGAAGGCTCTAGAGGGGTCCATGAGATCTATAAAAGAAGAGGAGGCCCTTGAGGAATATCTTGGATTTGATATCTTTTCTTGTATGTGAGGTTGAGAACCCAGTTCTCTACTCCATTGGTAGCCGCAAGACAAAAACCCTCGGGTGTGTTGTCGAGTGTTGGACAAAAACCCAACTTTCTTTGAGGAGACTTCATTCAGGAGTTTCACAGAGCTTCAAGGATATTGGAGTGAGGATCATTCAGATGATCCTCAATTGGTGCTTCATCGTCTTCAGTTGATTCAGTGGAAGTTGTTGGAGGGAGAGTGCAGTTGTTCAGTTTGGTGGCCAGTGCAGTGCAACAAATTATATTGGAGGCCAGTTTTCCCATCTCAGCTATTTTGGGTCAGATATGAATGTAACCCCAGTTTTCCATTTATAATAAAAAGTTGAGATTCTTCATGTTCAATGTGTTAATTGTGAAATTTTCAAACTGAAAACTAAACAGTTACAGTGATAGATTTATTTCTCCTACTTATTATTTCAATAAGTTATTATTCAGAAATCTTCTGGCAAATTTCGAAATAAATACTACTGCAACATTCACAACTATATATGCAGAGAAATAAACAATAGAGAACATAAGCACGAGAATCAATCTCATGTACACAGTTATTTTTGGACAATTCTCCCCGGACAAACCAATGCTGGAAAATCGGTGCAACAGATGAGGGTTTTATTAATTCTTCAACAAACAATATCTTTATAGGGAAATATAATGGCAGATAAATTCTAAAACACCTGAGACCTAATTTCCGGCTTACTCGGACAATTCTCTGACACCCTGATCAGCCCTTGAATGCTCCTGTGTCTGTCTGCGTGATTCACTGCGCAGTCCCAGCATTGGACTGCGTGAGTTTGCGTGGAGACTGCATGGGTTCTCTACGCTGCAGCCTCAAGCTACCTCCAGTGACCCACTGCTGCCCTCCATCCCTGATCCCGATCACTACTGAGTCCTGACTCCCTCCTCCTTCTGCTTCTGCAAACTTCTCACCCTGCAACTCTCCCACTGAAATTGAATTCTACTTCCGAATGGATTTCCTTCGAGTACTAAGAGTATGCCCAGCTTATTTTCCAAATGACCCTCAAGCCTTCTTTTATAATCTTCCTGTTGGAGAACCAACGGCCCATATTAAAAGATTAGTCAATGGCTAAGATCAAAACTTGACTTGATCCATGTTTTTTAGAAGATTCACACTCTGACTAATTAATACCCTTTAATTATTTCATTTCCCTAAGTTTAGACTTAGAATCTTCATTAAAATAATTAATTATTTTAATATGTCATGAACCAAGTGGAATTTCCACAAACTGTTTCTGGGTTCTTTGGAATGTTGTTGTCCAAGCTTCCCTGCAAAGTTTGAGACTTGGAACACTTCCAGATGCTACAAAAATCAACACTCCCTCTTAGCGAGGAAGGTGTTCCAACAATATGCCTGCTGCATGTTGCTATGATTTTGAAGCCCCCTCTACGTTGTTGATCTCTGGACATTGTCCCCCATCTACCGTGTTGTTGCCTCTTATACTGTTGCCTTTGATACTGCCATTGTCACTGCTGCCTTTATACCACAGCTCCCTTTGAACACTGATTCTATCCATTCCTGCTACTGGAAGGGATTCTTCATCATCCCCATCTTCTCTCTAAAGTAGACAAACTTTGTCTTCCCTAGAGCCTTTGTGAGGATGTCTGCCACCTGTTCCCCTGTTGGAGTGTACTGCAACTGAACAGCTCCACGTTGTACACAGTCCCTGATGAAGTGACACCTGATGTCAATATGTTTCGACCTATCATGAAACACAAGATTCTCAGAGAGCTTTATGCAACTCTAATTGTCGCATAAGATGTTGGTCGCTTCCATTTTCTCCTTGAGTAGATTCACCAGCAGTTTTCTAAGCCATATGGCTTCGCATGAAGTTGTGCTGGCTGCCATATACTCTGCTTCTGCTAAGCTCAGTGCTACGGACTTCTGTTTCCTACTGCACCAGGAATTCATTCCTGATCCTAGACTGAAACAGTACCCACTGGTACTCTTCCAATCAACTAAACTTCCAGCCCAATCTGCATTAGTGAAACCACTCAACCTGACATCATTGCTACGGGTATACTTCAATCCAAGCTTGATTGTTCCTTGAAGGTACCTGAGAACATGCTTGGCTATTGCCCAATGTGCCCTCTTCGATTCCACCATGCACTGACTGAGGGTATTTATAGCATAACAGATGTCTGGCCTTGTAGTTACCAGATACATCAATAACCCTATGAGCTACCTATATAGCGTAGGATCAGCCTCGTCATCTTCGGACATGTCAATTTTCTTCCAGTTGGTGATCATTGGAGTTGTCCTGGGTCTATAATCCTCCATCTAAAATCTCTTGAGAATCTTTGTAGTGTATCTTCCTTGACCAAGGAAGATCTCTCCATACTACTGCCAAACCTCCAACCCCAGAAAATAGTGCATCCGTCCTGTATCCTTCATGTCAAATTCTTCAGCCAAATTCTTCTTGCAATTTGTGATGAGTCTTGATGATCCCGTCAAGAACAGATCATCTACATACAAAACCAATATCAAGGGCTCACTCCATACTCTTAGACAATAGAGGTTGGGATTTGCGTCACTCTCGACGAATCCCATCTTCTGCAGGTAGTTGTCAATTCGACCATACCAAGCTCTAGGAGCTTGCTTTAGTCCATATAACATTGTCTTCAATCTGCACACAAGTTTTCTGATCATGTGTCTCAAAGCCTTTCGGTTGTTCTATATACACCTCTTCTTCTATCACACCGTTCAAGAACGTCGTCTGGACATCCATCTGGTGAATTTCCCATCCCATATGCGCAACAAGGGATATCACGGACCTGATAGAGGTTTACCTGGCCACTGGGGCGAAGGTTTCTTCATAGTCAATTCCTTCCTTTTGAGCATACCCCTTAGCCACAAACCTGGCTTTAAATTTCTCGATGCTACCATCTGCAACATACTTGATTTTGTAGATCCACCTAGATCCTACAACTGATCTCTCCTGAGGTCTGGATACTACTTCCCACACATCATTCATCATGATGGAACTGTGCTCTTCCACCATTGCATCAACCCACACTTGGTGCTAAGCTGCTTCCAGAAAACTGGAAGGTTCTCCGACTTGAGCAACCAAGGCTTGATACCTCTCAGGCTGCTTACGCTGTCTCTTTTCATTTCAGGGGATTCCGACAAAGTCCTCTACATCCTTCAGAATTTGTCGAAGTTCCCTACTCGTTCTCCCACTGGTAGTGGGTGGATCTACCGACTCTCCCTCTTGCAAACCCTCGGGAGACACATCCCTTGGATCACTATGCCTTGGAGAGGCAACTGAATTTTCTATTGTTGGTTGTTGGGGCTGGACCAGAGGCTCTTCCTCAGACTACATAGCAGAAGGCAACTCACGAGATCTTTTGAAGGCCTTCTCCTCCATGAACTTCACATCCCTTCGCACCACCACTTTCCTGCTCTCATGAATGTAGATGTGACATGCCTTTGCATTCTCGTTATATCCTACCAGAAACCCTTTTTCGGCAGTCATCTCCAACTTCTTCCTCTTCTCACTGGGCACATGACAGTAAGTTGTACTGCCGAAGATCCTAAAGTGACTCACTTCCGGCTTACTGCCAATGAAGACACTTTCTGGCGTGACCTTTCCCAGTGCAGCGTGAGGAGTCATGTTCTAAATGTAGACAGTTGTATTACACGCTTCAACCCACAGGGATTTGGGCATGTCTTGGTCATACAGCATAGTTCTTGTTGCTTCAACAATAGTCCAGTTCTTTCTTTCTGCCACACCATTTTGCTCTGGATTGTATGGAGTTGTCCACTCTCTTTTGATGCCTTCCCTTGCACAGAATCCAGTGAATTCTTTATCTATGTATTCACCACCATTATCTGATCGCAACACCTTGATCCGCTTCCCTGTCAGATTTTCCAACAGAGTTTTAAACTCTTTGAATCGACTGAAAACATCATCCTTGGTCTTCAAGAAGTAGATCCACGTTTTCTTGCAATAGTCATCAATGAAGGTGACGAAATATTCGGCACCTAAGAGCTCTAGTGGACATCGGCCCACAGATATTTGAGTGTATCAGATCCAATACACCCTTGGCCCTATTGTTGCTTCTTTGATATGTTGCCTTGGCATATTTTCCCAATACGAACCCCTTACAGACATCATCTCCTTTAGTGCTCAGTTCTAGAACACCTGTGATAGTCTTCTAGAGAGTTCTCAAGACCCCATGATACAAATGTCGTATTCTTCTGTGCCATAGCTCATTCAGGTCTGTCTCATATGCGCTGCCAACTAGTGCCATTGGAGAGTCAAGTTGTAGCTTGTACAGTTTGTTTCTTCTTACCCCGATTTGTGCCTTCTTCTTCCAACTGGGGTGCTTGACGTAGACTCTAGTGCCACTAAAGTAGACATCATATCCTCGATTTTGAAGCTGAGACACTGAGAGTAAATTCATCCCCAAACCCGGCACATGCAACACATTAGTGGCCTGGATTCTATTTCCCGCTTCGATCTGAAAAACTATAGTACTTCTCCCAACGGGAGTGCATTTTGCTTTATTACCCATGGTTATTTTGAAATTCATCTACTCTTCTTGGTAGTCGGAAAAACAATCCCATACTCCAATCATGTGAGCAGAGGCTCCATTGTCAATATACTAGACATCAGAAGAAGCAGTGCTTGATATGCAAGCAAAATCTTCCTCAAGTTTGGATGCCAATACAGAGACATCGTGATCCATCTGTTCTGTCGTGCTTCTTCCCCTTCTTGGAGAACTGCGTGAACCCTTCTGCGTGAACACTGATAGATGCCCCCTCTCTATTAATCATCTCTGGCTCTGATACCATGTGAAATTTTCAAACTAAAAACTAAACAGTTGCAGTGACAGATTTATTTCTCCTACTTATTATTTCAATAAGTTATTATTCAGAAATCTTTTGGAAAATATCGAAATAAATACTACTGCAACATTCACAACTATATATGCAGAGAATAAACAGTAGAGAACATAAGCACAAGAATCAATCACATGTACACAATTATTTTTGGACAATTGTCCCCGGAAAAACCCAATGCGGGAAAACCAATGCAGGAAATGAGGGTTTTATTAATTCTTCGGCAAATGATATCTTTACAAGGAAATATAATGGCAAATGATATCTTTCCAAGGAAATATAACGACAAATAAATTTTGAAACTCCTGAGACTGAATTTCCAGCTTACTCGAACAATTCTCTAACACCCTGATAAGCCCCTGCATGCTCTTGTGTCTGTCTGCGTGATTCACTGTGCAGTCCCAGCACTGGACTATGTGAGTCTATGTGGAGACTATGTGGGTTCTCTGCACTGCAGCCTCAAGCTACCTCCAGTGACCCACTGTTGCCCTCCATCCCTGATCCCGATCAACACTAACTCCCTCCTCCTACTTCTGCAAACTTCTCGCCCTACAATTCTCCCACTGAAATCGAATTCTACTTCAAAATGGATTTCCTTCGGGTACTGAATGTATGCCCGACTTATTTTCCAAATGATCCTCAAGCCTTCTTTTATAACCTTCCTGTTAAAGAACCAACAACCCAGATTAAAAGATTAATCAATGGCTAAGATCAAAACTTGACTTGATTTATGTTTTCTAGAAGATTCACACTTTGACTTATTAATACCCTTTCATTATTTCATTTCCTTAAGTTTAGACTTGGGGTCTTCATTAAAATAATTAATTATTTTAACAAGTCATGAACCTTGTGGAATTTCCACAAATTGTTTCTGAGTTTTTTGGAATGTTGTTGTCCAAGCCTCCCTGCAAAGTTTGAGACTTGGAACACTTTTGGATGTTACAAAAATCAACATTAATGAATTGCAGTATTCTATTTGTTTTATTTTACATGGCAATCTTTTGTTAAATAAATGTTGATTTTACGGTAAAATTTTGGGTTACGTTACTTCCTGCAAATTTGGGCATAATATCCCATTCGGGATATTACACATGGCACCTTAGAGCTTCAATGCATACCACATGGAGCTCTACGCATGGATGATGTCAGCCCTTTTAGTCCTTATGGCTCACACGTGTGGGCTAATCATTTTATTTTTGTCTAAGCTAGCAGATCGACTTGTAACCCAATGCATCATTATGATTTTACTTGTTTTCCTCGGGGTTTTTAGGCTAACATTAGAACTCTTCCTCCTCATATAAATAGAGAGGAATTTTCATTTGAATCATCATCACTGGTGAACTCGGCTTCTCTTCCTGAGAATTTCAGCCTCTTTTCATATTGGACAAAAGTGATCTATGGAGCAATTCTTGTATTGGAGCTATTGTCTTGTCTTTGGAGAAGTTATCTGGGATTGATGATTGGATTCTTCATGCATATTATCTTGTAGGTTCTCTTTTATTGAAAATTTATGATTTCATGTCTAATGTATGGAATAAATTTGCAATCTAGGTTAAATTTTGTGCCCTAATTTTGTTGAATATCAATTTTATTGAATCCAAGTCATATTATTGCATGCAATACTCATAGTATGATATGTGAATGGCAATCCCTATGGCAATATTACATTAGCTCTCCCAAGTGAATTCCCATCCCTCACAAAGGTAATAGTTAGGGTTTTGATGTTAGCACATCAAAATATCCTTACTCCTTTGCAATTTTTAGCCAACCTAAAGAATCCATAGACTCCATCAACCGTAGGACTAGGTACTAGCCATCCTTTGTTGGTGATCAAGTCAACATTCATCCATAATTTTACCTTTTCTCTCTCTTTACCTATAATTTGTCTCTCTTAAGGCCAACTAGGGCCTAGTGCAAATTGGTTAGAAAGGGATATTTTGGTTCTTGGAAAGTCTAAATATCAAGGGAAGAGTGGTTGCCACAAAATCGTCCCCCTTTTGTAGGCATTCATTCTAATTTCATCCAAAAGTTTCCTTGCCCTAGGGTAAAACCCTAGTTTTGGTTTAGCTTCAACTCGGGGGCTTATTGAGGGTTTTATGTGCTTAACCTTGCTGATATACATTGTGGGAAACCCTTTCTCTACACCTTGACCTTTGGCCATCCCCACTCTCAACCTCTTAATCAAGCCCTAGGCCTTCTGTTCCACAAATTTGGCCTCCCTAAGGAAAACGAATTGCCTTTATTCATTGATTAGAGCCTTGCACTTAAACTGTGCCTTTCCCTAAGAAGCCAATTGGTCATCTTATACCTTTATACTTAGAATACCCCTTATATGTGACCTTAGACCGAGACTCCTCTAATTGGTGAAAGTCCATAAAGAGCAGGGAGTAGTAGCTATGGAGACAGTGGACTACTACCTCATTGTTGTTACTTGGTCTAGTGATAGCCTCGTTGGGTGCACTGCTAGATTTTGCGGCAACGCTCCTCAGCTACCCCATAATAGATATTAAAGAAAAATATGGAAATCTCCCATTGGGTGAAGCACTCTTCATAAAATTATAAATCTGAGTGGTTATAAAGAATGGGTCATATGTGCCACATATCTTCAATCCAATCCAGGCACTACCCTGTAGGCAACCACAAACTCCAAGAAGTGTGGAAAAGAAACCTGTACAGACTTTTTTTTGAAGGTATGCTCCATTATTTAGAATATTTATTTGACTTGAGATATGTAAAGTGGTCCACAATGCCAAGCCTCAAGCTTCTAGTCAAAGCACTCAACCTATACATTGATTAGTTCTTGACAGGGGAGAAAGAAAGGAGGTGTTGTAGATGTGTGCTCCTTTAAATAATGTTTTCTCCTCTTTGCAAAGTGTGGAGTGTCGACAATGCCAGGTGGCATATCCTTCATCAAAGCACTGCTTAAATAGTTGTGAACAAGCTGCCATATGTCCTCATACATTAGAGCATTCCTCCTTCATTGCTCCACATGCAATCCAATTGCCCCTTTGTACCTCCAAATACATAAACCATAGCTTGCTTAATGGGAAAATTTATCCTCAACCAAAGAATATTTATCAATATATGAATCTGCCTCCAAACATGTAGAAAGGCAACCCAAAGATGAGATATGAATGAAAATATGCAGTGACCTCTCCATCTGAGAAAATATTTTTGCAAATATGATTCTTTGATAAATTTCAGGTATTAACAGATTCAATGTATGTATCCACACTTGACGCCAAACACCATATTTTTCTCCAGCGAATTACAAACATCTATCTTTCCCTATTTTCTTTATTTTTAGCTTCTCTTATCCTTCCATTCTGAATTTTCTTTTCTTCTCAAAGCCTACAAAAATTTTGAACCATCATCATAATGGGTCCTTTGATAGCATAAGTATAGGTTTATCATGATATTTTTCATCTCCGATAGAATGTTCACGTGTTTGGGCATATATTTTGAATGGTAATAAATGCTTTCTACTCTATGTTTCTTCTTAATCTATTAGGAACTAAGCTAATCACGTCATCTGTAAAAACAGAATTTATTTTCTTGCATCATTGACAGTAAGAAAATTAAAGACAGTATATCTCAGGACAAACAAAACACAATAAAATATCAACCATATATCTTGTACTCACTATATTAAGTAGCATGTTCTCTTCATCTCCTGACCCAAATCTCTTTCTGGCAGCTTCTGCTTCTTTATTTCTAGACTTATTTCCAATAAATATCTTTGTTGTAACATTGCCATGAGAACCCTGCAAAACATCTTCTTAAAATAAGCATAAAAATAACTAGTCATAAATCACTTCAAGTAACGTAAAAGTAAACAATGAATGCATGCTCTGGTCTATGCAAATAAAGTTAAAATGAACTAAGTAGACATTCTTCAGAATAAGTAAAACCCAAATCCTATTGATCATTGTTGAAGAATGTAACTAGTGTCAGTCTTCATAATTGTACGTGAGTCATGATGTAATATATTTGTCAAAATAAATGTATTATTATTATTAATTAGACTTATTAAAGCATGGGTTTCATGCTTGGGTCAAAAATCATAGATCAAGCCTCCATTTTAGGCTTCTGGGATTTTTCTATTGAGTCAAAGTCAAAATTTTAAGTATTAAACCCTTCTTGGGAACATAATAGAAAAATATTTAAGTGTTAATTAAAGTCCTACCTCTCTTCCATCAAGTCGGCTTTGGTCTCTTTGCCAGTCAGCTTCAAAAGTAATCATCTACAAGACTGCTCCTCAAATTATTCATGTCGGCCTCAACTACCGACAGAAATCACTATATATACCCCAGTGAAGTCACCCAAATTGTGAAGATGTGAAGAATTTTGTATGGGCTACAGGCTGCTGGTTTGGTTTTGGATCACATACAGGACAGCAAGGTACTAAAGGGCGACATAAACTCAGGACTGAAATTCTCAACAAATATAGAAGCCGAAAAATTTATGTCATTACAGATTGCAGGATCGAAGTTCCTTTCTATTGCAGAAGATGAAATTGTTCTATGTTTTGAAGAAGGATCTCTTAGAAGACTACTTCAACTGAAAGGCTGACTTGATGGATGGAGAGAAGTTTAGGTTAAGGTCTTGGTTGTCTCACTGTCATATGAATCTACTGAAGGCAGAGTTCTTGACTGGGTTTTACCCTACCTAGGGGTTTTTCCCTGGCTGTGTGCCTGCATCTTGTGTCATCTTTTGTTTATTGTTTGCCATTTATCTTGACGAAAGAAAAATATAAATAAAAACTAACAAGCACATAAAAGTTTTCACCAGTAAATGTCAAAGATCTAAGAGAAATATAATGCCCTTGATTTCTCAACAATCATAACATCCAAGATGTTATTGTTGTCATGCTTTACAAGCTAGTATGGTTGAAACAGTCCACAATGAAAGTTGGTTTAAACATCAAACAGAGATCACCCATGAACCATTCCATGCAACTTTCTAGAATCTACACAATGCCAAAATCATAAAAGAAAAACATTTGCTAGGTTAAATATACAGATAAACATAAAGCTCAAAATTTCAGCAAAAACAGTTCAAAGGGAAAAAATTAATAAGAAAATGTAAATGTATGAAATATGTAATATTCCCAATTAGCTTTGCTAATTGGAATATTTCATTTTTGTTTTATTTTGCCGCTTTAGCTAGAAATAATAAATAAAGTGAGAAATAAGAGGGGTCACCTCACTTTAGCCACCTCACTTTATAAAATAAAGTGTTTTTCCTAGTTGATTGACGTTATAACTTAGAGAGGGGGCCTAGGGGGTCCACATGTGTATGAGGGGAGGCCTCACGCTGACCCAAGGTTAACTGCGCAGGCCAAGGAGAGTGAAGGACGCAGTCAAGGTTTTGGAGGGAGTTTAGCACTATAAAAGGTGAGGTTCTCACCTCATTTGGCGTTGTTGATTTGATATTGATATTGAGAGCTAGACTTCTGTCTACTTCAGCACGCCGGTTGTTTAGTCGGTCTGCAGCACTGTTTAGTGCAAACTGAGTGTCTCCGGTCGGAGATCTCACCCTTAGCTTCGGGGGAATTCGAGTGCCTGCCCTAGTAAGGTTATTTTCTGAGCATCATCCTTCAGTTTCAGTGGTAAATTGCAGTAGTTTCTGGTGGAGATTTGGCAGAGGAGATACCCCTTCTTGAGACTACGCAGATCTGGAGAGATAGTAGCAGATCTAGCCTTGGAGGACGCAGATCTGGAGAGATAGCAGCATATCTAGCCTTGGAGGATGCAGATCTGGAGAGATAGGACGCAGATCTGGAGAGATAGCAGCAGATCTAGCCTTGGAGGACGCAGATCTGGAGAGATAGGACGCAGATCCAGCAGATCTAGCCTTGGAGGACGCAGATCTGGAGAGATAGGACGCAGATCTGGAGAGGGAGGACTCAGATCCAGTAGATCTGGGCAGAGAGGACGCAGATCCAGTCAGGGAGGACGCTGATCTGATAAGCAGGGTCTTTGTGTGGGGTTTGGCAGCGTTTTTCAGTGTTTCCAGCCCTGAGGAGTTTCTCATCTCATCTGGAGGACTTGTGGTTGGGTTCACCCCTTCTTGCCAGCGTTTCATCTGTCTTCTGCGCTGTCACTAGCAGAGACAACGTTTTCACTGGTGAGGGCTTGATTGGTGGTGGAGCATCAGTTTCACATTTTCTGGGGTTTGTCTGGAGGATTGAGATCAGCCATCTTTCTAGTTTCCAGCTCATAGTTCCAGTGCATTGCAGCAGCAGTTCTTCATAGCAGATTCTTCAGCCAGCTAGGACGCTGTCCCTATTTGCAGCCATTATCTGTTCTGAGAGGGTCTCCACTTGCCTAGGGCAAGGACAGGTGCACTCATTCTGATTATCTTGTACTCCTCTATATGTATTCTCAGATTAATAAAATGGCTTAGTTTCTGGCATTCTATGTGTACTTGTTCCATGATCTGGTTCCAGCATTTTATTTTGTCTATCTGTCTGGCATATTTCTGTGTATTACTGGTTATTTCCCGTTGGGGATATTACAGTGGTATCAAAGCATAGATCTGGCTCAGCCTGTGGTGCTAGCAGTCTATGACGCCCGGGGATAACCCCTACATCTATCAGAAGGAACGCAGAGAAGCTGAGAGTAGGTGGAAGTTTCCCTTCGGGGGAAGTGATTCTGATCAGGAGCCACCTGAGACAGATTCAGAGGCAGAGCAGCCTGAGAAGGGCCCAGAACAGCGTAATCCAATGGCAGATGATGATGTGAGGTTTAGGGAGACGATCCTCCATCACATGCAGGAGATGTCACAGAGACTCGTGGCCATGGAGATCAGTCAGAAAGAACTCCCTAGAGTTCTTCAGATCGGTGAGGGATCTGGTATGTCTCGCCACGTACCAGTGCACGATGCTATTCCCATTGTGACGACTCAGGTACCCGCGCGATCCACTATGCCCACATTCTTACCAGAGGACACAGGGACAAGAGTACGGGGAGGTGCACAGAGGGATAATCCGGCACCCACACGACCTACCATGCCTACCTTCCTGGTAGAGGACGAGGGGTCGACAGCACCGAGAGAGTTGAGTCCAGCTCGATGGGCGGCCGCTTTTGCAGAGTGGCAGGCTTTCGGACAGGCATTCATGGATTCTCTTCCCTTCGAGCGCTATCTCCATATTCAGTATGGCGTCAAACCCCGTGATCAGCACCAGCACAGGGGGCACGGACACCACCGTGATGACCACCGCGCGGCTAGTAGATTCCATTTGCCTACGTTTGATGGTTCATCAAACAACTCGGCAAAATCCTGGGTGGAGAAGCTGGACATCTATTTCCAGCTTAACCAGATGTCGGAGACGGAGGCCATTAAGGTGGCTACATTGCATTTAGAGGGTGAGGCTCAGGACTGGTGGTTTCATGGGATGGCGACACTCGGGCATTCCACAGTGACGACATATGCCGAGTTTACCAGGAGGGTGGTAGAGCTTTTTGACAGGAGGGATCCGGAGCAGCATTTTGTTGAGCTGACCAAGCTCAAACAGACGGGGAGTGCAGAGGCATACATTTCAGATTTCTTTAGGGTTTCAGTGATGGTACCTGACTTATCGGCAGCTCGGATGGTTTATATGTTTGTGGAGGGACTGTCAGAGCCACTTCGTGGTCTAGTCCGGTCGAACAAACCGGCTACACTACAGGATGCCATCAGTAGGACTCGAGACTTACAGGATGTCTTGCCCAGG
The DNA here is from genome assembly GCA_034641835.2 of Pinus albicaulis. Lineage (NCBI taxonomy): Eukaryota > Viridiplantae > Streptophyta > Pinopsida > Pinales > Pinaceae > Pinus > Pinus albicaulis. The sequence goes on from CM076575.1 coordinate 1,498,763,558, forward strand.
ACTCGGCCACCTTATCCCCAGAGACAGGCTTTCCAGCCTAAGGGTAAGGACACGAGGGCTCCGCCTCCCAAGGCGAATCCGGGACGAGGGCAAATGGATGATGAGGCCAGGAGAGAGCTAAGGCGGAAGCGATTATGCTTCACTTGCCAGGAGCCGTGGGCACCAGGACACAAATGTGCGGCAGGGAAGGCACATTTCATAGAGGTCTTCTCCGAGAGCGGCGGAGAAGAGGATGAGGAGGATGATGAGGAGGCAGGAGGATGTTATGCAGCGCAGAGTACCTTACCACCTCCACCACCCGATGCAGGTGGGGCATCATTCGCACCTACTGGGGGAGCTCTAGCAGCATTGCGAGGAGTCCCCAAGTATCTGACATTGCGCGTACGGGGGACAGTGCGCGGACAGCGAGTTTCGATCTTAGTCGATAGTGGGGCCACCCACAACTTCATTGATGCCCAGATGGTTGAGCGGAGAGGCATACCGACGGAGGGCTTTGATGGGTTTTCTGTTTTGGTACCAGGAGATCAGACCATGGCATGTGCTCGATATGTCCCAGAGTTATCAGTGACGATGGGCAATTATACATTGACCGATCACTTCTTTGTGGTGGACATCCCGGACACCAACGTGATATTGGGAGTTCAGTGGCTTATTACTCTAGGGAAGGTCACGACGGATTGGAAGGCCCTAGAGATGGAGTGGGATGATCCCAAGACGGGGAAGCATGAGAAGATACGAGGACAGAACACATATCCACCCCAGACAGTATCGGCACACAGCATGGAGGCGACTTTCCGCAAGGGAGATATAGAGTGGGCGGTAGAGTTGCGGGCTTCAGAGGCAGTCGATACAGGGCGGACGGTGCACCCTGATCTACAGTCTATTCTCGACAGATATGCAGTAGTTTTTGGGGACATTCCGCCAGGACAGCCACCGGATCGGGGGTTTGAGCACACGATCGAGCTTGAGCAGGGGATACAGGCTGTGATTACCACACCGTATAGGCATCCCAAGGCCTATCGGGATGAGATAGAGTGAGCCATTCAGGAGTTGCTGGCCCTTGGTCACATTCGGCCCAGCACTAGTCCTTTTGCTTCTTCAGTAGTGCTGGTGAAGAAGAAGGACGGCACATTACGCATGTGCATTGACTACAGGGCTCTGAACAAGAAGACCCTGAAGAACAGGTACCCCATTCCCAGGATCGACGAGTTGATGGATGAGTTGAGAGGAGCACGGTTCTTCTCGAAGATTGATTTGAGATCCGGGTACCATCAGATACGCGTGAGGGAACAGGACATTCCCAAGACCGCTTTCAGGTGTCATTATGGGCACTTTGAGTTTCTGGTCATGCCATTTGGGTTGACCAATGCACCTGCTACTTTCCAGTCTTGTATGAATCACATCTTCAGGAATCATCTGAGGAAGTTTGTGCTGGTTTTCTTTGATGACATCCTTATATACAGCAGGACTTGGGAGGAGCATCTCCAGCATATTGAGACGGTCTTGCACATTTTGGAGGAGCAGCAGTTCTATGCCAAGCTCTCCAAGTGTGAGTTTGGGTTGACGGAGATGCTGTATCTAGGACACATTATAGGAGTGGACGGAGTGAGAGTCCACGAGGAGAAAATCCGGGCTATCAGGGACTGGCCAGAGCCACGGAATGTGACGGAGCTTCGAGGGTTTATTGGTATCTGCACCTACTACAGGAAGTTCGTCAAGGGCTTCTCTCAGCTTGCTGCACCCCTCACGGATCTGATGAGGAAAGGGGCATTCAGTTGGTCGGACACAGCACAGCGAGCTTTTGACAAGCTCAAGGAGGTGATGAGCAGTTGTCCCGTATTAGCGTTGCCAGATTTTACGCAGCCCTTTGTCCTAGAGTGCGATGCATCAGGAGAGGGGATTGGTGCAGTTTTGATGCAGGACGGTCATCCGATCGCTTTCGAGAGCCGGAAGCTCCTTTCACACGAGAGGCTATATCCCATATACGACAAGGAGATGCTGGCCATCATGCATGCATTGGCCAAATTCCGGCAGTACCTGGTGGGTGGCAGATTCAGGGTGAGGACAGATCATAACAGCCTGAGGTACTTTCTGGAGCAGAAGCAGTTGCAGGAGAGACAGCAAAAGTGGATCAGCAAGATCCAGGCCTATGAATTTGACATAGAGTATGTCAAGGGGAAGAATAACGTGGTAGCTGATGCCCTTTCTCGTAGACCGGCCACGTTATCACTCATGAGCCTGGACGCTGACTGGAAGGCTCGACTATTGGTTGAGTACTCCAAAGATAGATTTGCATGCGAGGTTCTGGATGGGCAGGTAGCAGATAGCAGGTACAAGGTGGTCGATGAGGTCATCTATTACAGGGACAGGATCTTCTTGACTGAGGGATCTCAGCTTAAGAAGAAGATACTCCAGGCTTCACACGATTCACCATTGGCGGGCCATCAGGGGTTCACCAAGACATACAGAGCCATCCGGGAGAGATTTGCATGGAAGGGCCTCAAGGAGGACGTACTCCAGCATGTCAGGGAGTGCGAGGTTTGCCAGCGGAACAAGGGAGAGATGAGTCATCCTGCAGGGTTGTTGCAGCCTCTTCCCATTCCGGAGGGGAAGTGGGAGAGTATTTCGATGGACTTCATCACGGGGTTGCCCACAGTGCAGGGCAAGGACTGCATCTTTGTAGTGGTTGACAGGCTGACGAAGTATGCTCACTTTTTCGCCATTTCTGCACATCACACAGCGGCACAGGTGGCAGAGTTGTTTTCCAGGGAGGTTTTGAGTTTGCATGGTCTACCCAAGACCATTGTCAGCGACAGGGATAGCCGTTTTATGGGTGGATTCTGGCAGGAGCTCTTTCGACTAATGGGGACAGAGTTGACACCGAGCACTAGTTATCATCCCCAGACGGACGGGCAGACGGAGATAGTTAACAAGTGGCTGGAGGGCTACTTGCGTAACTACGTCAGTGGGCAGCAGCGAGCATGGCTGAAATGGCTACATTTGGGCGAGTACTGCTACAACACAACGCACCATATGTCCATCGGTATGACACCTTTCTATGCTTTGTACGGATATCATTCCTTATCTTTTGTGGACATGATGTTTGGTGTTAGCAGGGCTCCGCGAGCCAAGTTATGGATCCAAGAGAGCCAAGACATCCTCCGAGCTCTCAAGGACAACATAGCCACAGCACAGAATCAGCAGAAGTTGTATGCTGATAAGGGTCGGGTGGAGAGAAACTTTGAGGTAGGGGACCTGGTCTACCTACGGCTACAGCCATACCGACAGTCTTCGCTCAAGCAGAAGGGGGCGGAGAAGCTTAAGCCTCGTTTTTATGGACCATACAGGGTGATACGCAGGATCGGGCAGGTTGCGTATGAGTTGGAGCTGCCCCAAGGCAGCCGGATTCATAACATCTTTCATGTATCATGCCTGAAAAAGGCACTAGGCCAGCATGTGAGAGTCACTGAGGAGCTACCGCCTACAGATGATGAGGGGCATCTGGTGTTACAGCCGGAGGCTATTATCGACACTAGGGAGAGGCAACTGCGGAGCAGGAAAATCAGAGAATTCTTGGTGAGATGGAAGAATTTGCCAGATGAGGATGCCACTTGGGAGGATGAGAGGATCTTACAGCATCCATCACTTCAGTTGCTTGAGGACAAGCAACATTTTGCCGGGGGAGACTGTAATATTCCCAATTAGCTTTGCTAATTGGAATATTTCATTTTTTGTTTTATTTTGCCGCTTTAGCTAGAAATAATAAATAAAGTGAGAAATAAGAGGGGTCACCTCACTTTAGCCACCTCACTTTATAAAATAAAGTGTTTTTCCTAGTTGATTGACGTTATAACTTAGAGAGGGGGCCTTGGGGGTCCACATGTGTATGAGGGGAGGCCTCACGCTGACCCAAGGTTAACTGCGCAGGCCAAGGAGAGTGAAGGACGCAGTCAAGGTTTTGGAGGGAGTTTGGCATTATAAAAGGTGGGGTTCTCACCTCATTTTGGCATTGATGATTTGATATTGATATTGAGAGCTAGACTTCTGTCTACTTCAGCACGCCGGTTGTTTAGTCGGTCTGCAGCACTGTTTAGTGCAAACTGAGTGTCTCCGGTCGGAGATCTCACCCTTAGCTTCGGGGGACTTCAAGTGCCTGCCCTAGTAAGGTTATTTTCTGAGCATCATCCTTCAGTTTCAGTGGTAATTTGCAGTAGTTTCTGGTGGAGATTTAGAGAGGAGATACCCCCTTCTTGAGAGGACGCAGATCTGGAGAGATAGGACGCAGATCTGGGCAGAGAGGACGCAGATCCAGCAGATCCAGGTAAGAGAGCCTCAGATCTGGACAGGGAGGACGCAGATCCAGCAGATCTAGCCCTGGAGGACGCAGATCTGGAGATATAGGACGCAGATCTGGGCAGAGAGGACGCAGATCCAGCAGATCTAGCCTTGGAGGACGCAGATCTGGAGAGATAGGACGCAGATCTGGCTCGGGAGGACTCAGATCCAGCAGATCCAGGCAGAGAGGACGCAGATCTAGGCAGAGAGAACACAGATCCAGTCGGGGAGGACGCAGATCTGATGAGAAGGGTCTTTGTGTGGGGTTTTGGCAACGTTTTTCAGTGTTTCCAGCCCTGAGGAGTTGGTCATCTCATCTGGAGGACTTGTGGTTGGATTCACCCCTTCTTGCCAGCGTTTCATCTGTCTTCTGCGCTGTCACTAGCAGAGACAGCGTTTTCACTGGTGAGGGCTTGATTGGTGGTGGAGCATCAGTTTCACACTTTCTGGGGTTTGTCTGGAGGATTGAGATCAGCCATCTTTCTAGTTTCCAGCTCATAGTTCCAGTGCATTGCAGCAGCAGTTCTTCATAGCAGATTCTTCAGCCAGCTAGGACGCTGTCCCTATTTGCAGCCATTATTTGTTCTGAGAGGGCCTCCACTTGCCTAGGGCAAGGATAGGTGCACTCATTCTGATTATCTTGTACTCTTCTATATGTGTTCTCAGATTAATAAAATGGCTTAGTGTTCTGGCATTCTATGTGTACTTGTTCCATGATCTGGTTCCAGCATTTTATTTTGTATATCTGTCTGGCATATTTCTGTGTATTACTGGTTATTTCCCTTTGGGGATATTACAAAATAGATGAAAAACCTTTGTGGCAGGAAATCTTGTACCACTATTTTCTGTACCAAACTCACTCTAGGAACTCATATCAAGTATTTCTACCCTGTCTTTATTTTCCAAGCATCCTTGTTGTTGTCCCCCAGGGGTAACTAACTCAAAGGCTGTCATGTCCCTTTCCAAGTGATCATCACAGGGGATGACTCATTAAACTATCGGGTTCCCATACGCCATAGTCAGGGGATAGGGATTCAATTAATTTAATTATTTAATGTCACTTCTAAGGTGATATTAAGTAATTATATTAAAAGGTGATAATTAAGTGACTTTTTGATTAATTAAGAAATAAAACATTATAAAGTCACTTCATAAAAAGGGGAAAAAGGCGACCCGTTGCATTCAGATGATGTGAAAATTTACAAACAGTTGCAGTGATAGATTTATTTCTCCTAGTTATTATTTCAATAAGTTATTATTCAGAAATCTTCCGGCAAATATCGAAATAAATACTACTGCAACATTCACAATTATATATGCAGAGAAATAAACAGTAGAGAACATAAGCACAAGAATCAATCACATGTACGCAGTTATTTTTGGACAATTGTCCCTAGAAAAACCCAGTGTGGGAAAACCAGTGCAGCAGATGAGGGTTTTATTAATTCTCTAGAAAATTATATCTTTACAGGGAAAATATACGGCGGATAAATTCTGAACCACCCGAGACTGAATTTCCGGCGTACTCGGACAATTCTCTAGCACCTAGAACAGCCCCTGCCTGCCCCTGCGTCACTCTGCGTGATTCTCTACACAGTCCCAGGCTCCAGCGCTGGACTACGTGAGTTTACGTGGGGTCTCTGCGCTGTAGCCTCAAGCTGCCTCCAGTGACCCACTGCTGCCCTCCAACCCTGATCTCGATCACCCCTGACCTCTTCTTTTTGCTTCTACAACTTCTCGCCCCGCAACTCTCCCACTAAGATCGAATTCTACATCAAAATGGATCTCCTTCGGGTACTGAGTGTATCTCCGGCTTGTTTTCCAAGTGACCCTTAAGCCTTCTTTTATAATCTTCCTGTTGGAGAACCAACGGCCCAAATTAAAAGATTAATCAATGGCTAGGATTAAAACCTGACTTGATCCATGTTTTCTAGAAGATTCACACTCTGACTTATTAATACCCTTTAGTTATTTCATTTCTCTAAGTTTAGACTTAGGGTCTTCATTAAAATAATTAATTATTTTAATAAGACTTGAACCGAGTGGAATTTCGACAAACTGTTTCTGGGTTTTTTGGAATGCTGTTGTCCAAGCCTCCCTGCAAAGTTTGAGACTTGGAACACCTCTGGATGCTACAAAAATAAACAGATGACCCATGGTATTTTGGTAGCCATGCCAATAAAAAGAAGACTAGAGCTAGCTCTTTGGGATGATGAATTATAGATGGTTTTGATAATTGAACTAAGAGCTCTCGGAGCTTGAAGGTAAGGGTGAGACCCCGTGTGAGGAGGGTCGTTTCAATGGTGAAAGATCCACCTTAGTTGATCTGGCCATATTGGTTTCGGTGTTGCAACTATACACCCTAGTCGGTCAACAAGGAGGGATCACTTCAGATCTCTCAATTGTGCTTCACATCAAAGGAAAGGGAGTGATCATACAAATTCACTCATTAGAGGTTCAGTTTGGAGATAGAGGAGGGAAACACTCATATTTCTTCACTAGTGATCAACATGGAGATCAAGAGGGGAGATCAATCAGAATCTCTCACTAGTGCCCTAAAGGTTATTTTGTAGGCCCAATACTTGTGGATCGAATCATACATTGTATATTTGTTTGCAGGCCGAGTGTTGTGCGTGGAGGACTGAGTATAGGCCAAATAAATTATTGTTTGTTGGAGCAAAGTTCTATCTCCAACAAGCTGAGATTATAACATACTTGTAGGCCAAGCTTGATAATTTGAGCAGTCCCAGTTGCTTCTAGGAAAACAGGCAAAGATCCTATAGTGAGGTCAAGTATACTATTGTAGCAGAGGTTGAGTTTTGCACTCATTGTTTAGGGCTGAGATCTTGTTCTTTTTACAGTCCCAGATCAGTCCTTGATTGAAGGCTAAGTAATATCTCAAGAAGGAAACAGAATTTGTTGTAAGAGCAGGGTTCATGGGACAGACAGTGTTGTGTTTTTGTAGGCTGATTTGGTTGTTTAGTTGAGGATCTGCACAACCCTTTCTGACAGGCAGTATTTCCATGGACAGGTCAAGCCTTAAGTCATCAAAAGGCCGAGTCATATGAGGGAAGACTTTTTTCCAAGCTTACAATTTGCAGGTCAAATTTGCCTTAGAAGGAGGCCGAAAGTGTTAAGGTTTATTGGGGAGTGCACACCGATAGTGGAAGGCCAAGTTTGTTAAGGAGATAACACTGCTTGAACAGGCCAATATTGATCAACAATTGTTGGGTGAGTTACCTTTCATTGGCATGCCGCGTCACTCTTATAAGTTAGGCCAAGATTGCTCTTAGGCAGGCCAACTTTACTCTTTGCCTGTGACGGTGATTTTCCTATCATGGAGGTCGGCTTATTGAGTCTCCCGAGAATGAGTTTAGTGACAGATTTCACTGGAGTGAAGGCCGAGTCTCCTTCCTAGTGCAGGCAAAATCTACCAAAGGAAGGCCACATAATGGTGGAGCAGTTGAGTGCAACCTTCTTGGAGTATCTTATGCAACAACAGCTCGTTGGAGGGGCTTATTGTTGGAAAGTGTAACTAGGTTCGGTCTTCATAATGACTTGTAATTATGAATTTATGTATTGAAGAAGACAAAGATAATAAAATGTATTTTGTAATACTTGCCTCATGGGTTTCATGAGCAAAGAATTTTTATTATAGGTCAAAGACTTCTTCTTGATGTCTTTAGGGTTTGTCATCTTGTCATATATATATATATATATATATAGATATGAGTCATGTATATCAAGAAGTGTTACACTTGTGAAGGACAAATATTGATGTAATTTGTATGCTCCGGGACCTTGTCTAAATGCTCCAAGTAAGCCGGCTCAAATGTGAAAAATATACTCCTAGATGAACTCGGCTCATCCTTAAGAAGTCATGTCGGCCTAGAAGACATGAGACAGTCCCTATATATATATATATATATAGGTTTTCAGCCTCATTTGATGATATCAAATTCGATCAGTTCTGTGATCAGTGCGAAGGGAAGGTTTGTAATTCGGTGCCTAAAAGGACGACTTTCCAACGTAGAAAAGAGGAACAATCCAGTATCAAGAAAGGAGGGTTAAAGATATTTCTGTTTGGGTCTGAGATTACCTCACATATCTGAAGTAGGCCGAAGGTCACTTCAGCAAGGAACTGTGATATCAAGACAGTCATTTAGTACTGAAAGGAGGTGTGAAGAAGAAGGATTCGACAGCGAAGACAAAGGGACTACAAGGTGTGTTAAGGTGACAATATAAGACTCTATATTGCTCTTTGAAAAGGCAGAAAGAATTGTTAATTTTGGGCAACTAGGTCCAAAATCCATGTTGTACTGCTCAGATGATGATGCCAATATTTTTAATGGATTCCTCTTTCGGAGAGGTGCAAGATCGATCTAAAGATCATCTTGATCAAATGAGCAGAACATGTATTTTGATTTTATTCCACATGTGTAAGGTCGGCCAGATTTATCCCACATGCATAAGAGATGTGTCACACACCCCCACAGATGGATTTATATATTGGAGACTTGGAGGTCATTTCAACACACATTTTGGAGGCATTCTCCTCTCACGGATGGTGTAGCGTTAGGGCTTTCTTTGGTGCAGCGTCCTTGATGAAGCGTTTTGATGAGCCGTCTTGGGGTTGTGTGACACATTCTGGGTGGCTGACATTATGGAGACTTTGTTGGTTGAAGCATCCTGCTGATCGCCGTAACGACGTCATTCTTCATCTTTGTTTGTCAAATCGATTAGTATATTATTGGCTTGTCTTCCATCGATCTATTGGTATGTATGTTCTATCAGCATCTTACTTTCATGTACGTGCTATTTGGGTCCTAGAAGTTTAAAGTAAATTTGCATCTAGCATAGAACATCTTCAGAAATTTACATGGTTTCAGAGCTAAGCAGAAGACAAAGCCCAATCTGTGTCGAGGGACAGCTAGTGAAGTGCGGATATGTTGTAGGCTAAAAGACAGATTCATAGGGTTGTTCTAAGGCCGAGGAGTAGAGGGACACATCGCTGGTGTAACAGGAGTCTTTGGGCATATGTATTGGGGACTGTCTCATGAGTAGTGTTGTTGCGCTAGGCCGCAGGCCTTAGCACACAGCTGGAGCTGCAAAGAAGGTTGTCAAGGAGGACTAGCCCCTCTAGAAGGCAACGTGGGCAAGGAGAAGGCTCCCCAAGGAATGCTACAGCCCATTGCGGGTTTGTTTGTGGACTAGCATGAGGGTTTAGGGTTGCAACACGTGCCCTAACCAGGGTTGTCACAAACGCAGAAGAAAACACCAATTCAACCCGTTTTTGGAGGTCTGTCTCAGGGTTACTTTGAGGTCCGAATTGCTGTGAGCAGGAGGCTGTGATTGGTTTGGAGAAAGTCTGGGCTCATTTGTGAATTATTTTGGGCTCTTTTATCTTCAATTTCAGGTTCAAGTTTGAGTAGAGAGGAAGCCACATTTGTTAAGGGCTATTTGATGATGTTTTGGGCATACTCTCGTGTGGGACTTCTCTTCAACTGTAAGCTGTAGATTGCTACAGGTAGGCCTCAGTGCCTATATTCCTTGAAACAAAAGGCCGAGAGGTTGGTTGGTATCACATCTAGGCCGTAAGTCTAGTCTCCATAGATCAGGTGGACGGAAAGGCTTATTTGAGGTTGATGTCAACTCAGAACAGTTGATTGATGTGGTCAGAACCTAGTAAAGAGAAGTTGCTTCCTTGAAAGGAGATCAGAGAGGAAACTTATTAGATTGGAGCCGTTGTCTTAGAGGTAAAGTTTGGAGATTGTTTTGTATTGTTTTGGTGAGACGCAGGGGAAAGTGTGTAGATCAATCGGCCTTTTGCAGTTCACTTGCATTCCCATGTTCTTAAAGAATCTAGGTTTTTGTTGCTCTTTTATCTGATAGATGGCAAGCATCTGTGGATAAGAAATCAGAGAAGCCATTGCCTATAAGTTTGAATATGCATATTTCAAGAGCCACAAAATCATATTTTGCAATCTTTTAGCTGTTCTATTCCAAAGTTTTTGCTGGAATTATCAGTTCAGAGCTCTTGTATGATGAACGCATTAATTATTGTGTTTGGTTTTTAAAGGTTGTGCCATGGACGGAAGACGAAGAGAGAGAAGTTATGAAATTGGTCCCTTATCTCTCCTGTAAAGGAAAATGTATTGGAGGATATGCTACAAGTTTGAGAACAGTGAAATATTCATTGGAGGAATACTCCAGTCTCAATCAGAGAGGTGACCATGATGAAATTGAAACTATGCAGCGGATGAACCTGCATACAGCATGTGTGAATGCAAGGCATTTGCTATGGTCTATAAAAAGAATGATTGAATTGAGAGTTGCAGACAGCGCAGTGAAAGAATGGAGTGATCAATCTACATTTACTACAAATCTACTCAGAACCTTTAGAGATGATGCATGGCGTAACATAGTCCCAGGTCTTCCTGGACTTGTCATTCGTTGCCCTTATCGCCTTGCAAATTCAGTTGTTACTAAGAATATCCTTGCTGCATGACAGGTCAAGTCTTGCTTGTATTATATTGTTCAAGTGCAAATCCTTGGGGGAAATAGAATTGTAGGGTTTTGTGTATAGATTAAAGAATGACGTTGAAGGCAGCGTGTTGGCAACAGCAGTCGACTATCAACATTTTGTGACCAGAAGCTTGACACAATGATAAATGATGAGAGCAATTTCGATTTTCAGCAAGCAAAGTATTGTAAAGCTAATAAGACTGGAGGATTCAATGATGTGGCTACTGCTGATGTTGTTCTGTTCCTACACCGAGTTTCTACATCCTTTGACAAGGATATGGAGGATCGACATTGGAGCATTGTTATGGTCCTCCCAATGTCTGTATGAAGGTCGAGTTTGCCCAGATTGGAGGATGAGCTTTTGTTTGTTTTCTCATGCCTTGAAGCAGAGGGCCAAGACCCTGAAAATATGAAAATAAGCTATGTTTTATCTCTATGATAAGGTCATAGAGCCTCCATAGAATTGTGCACTAGTTTTGTGGTATTGTCTGATTCATTGGAGTTGTTTTGGGAAGTCTGTCCTTGAATGTTGAACAGGAAAAAATGTGTAATGATTTTGTGGAAGAAAAATCATTGTTCGAATCCTGTGATCAGTACGTTGGAGCAACATAATCATTATGTGAAGGAAGACTTGTTGAATTGATATTTGAGCCTTAAGTACAGTACTTTGGAGATATACTATAAGAAAGCAGATGTATTGAAGTTAAAGTGTGCGAGGATTTTGAAGAAGTAGAACTCTTGTGAGCAGCTAGGTGTGCAGCAGCACTAATCTCTGAATAAAGACTTGACCACAACCCTGTATTTTTCAAAGTAGAAACAGAGTGCCATTTATAACAGCGAAGGGAGAAGGATCTTGTGGAAGTGAAGTCGCAGTCTTCTAGGCAGTTGTTGGAGTGTTTAGGGCTGTAACAAAATCTGTGGGTGCCCTAACTTGAAAAGTGACATATGGCAAAATATATATGACCATGAAGTTTGATATCTTCAGTATTGTATGGCAGTATGACAATGATGAAGATGATAGTGATGTGTATGATAATATTATGGCAACATTGTAATCAGTGATATGACAGTGTATGGATGTATGACAGATGTATGGCAATATATGGCTATGATTCTTGTATGGCTATAATTCTATAAAATAAGCCTTGATAGTGGGTAAGTAAGATTCAGGTCTATGATTACAAAGCCCTTACCAAAGTAAGGAAGTTGGTGTCTGGGATGCCCGAATTCAAAAATAATCATGAAGCCATATGTCAGGGTTGTGCCGAAGGAAAGCATACAAGGAGACTTTCTTCATTCCTCAAGTGTCACAAACACACACTCTGACTCATCTGATATGCTGCCTGTGAAATCCTTGAGAGGACATTCTTATTTCATGACTTCTATAGATGACTTTTCTCGCAAGAGGAGCTGGCATTAAGAGGGAGACCACAACCATGTATGCTCCTGAGCAAATGGCTCTCTAAGATCAAGCATGGATCTGATAGGAGTGCTGAAAAGTGCAAGGCAAGATTTGTAGCCCGAGGCTTCTCTCAAAAGGAAGGCATAGATTATGATGATATATTTGCACCTATGATCTATTATTTCCCTTGCCACGCAAGAATGGAGTATCCATCAGATGGATGTGAAGTCGCTTTTTTTGCATGGTTCGATAAAGGAAGAAGTGTATGTGAAGCAACCGCTAGGGTTCGAAGTTCAGGATAGAGACTCTCATATATGCAAAGCGCTCTATGAGTTGAAGCAAGCACCGAGGGCCTGATACGAGAGGATAGATAGCTACTTGATGAAGTAGGGCTTCACTCGAAGTAATGCTGCTCTGAACCTTTGATAGAGAAAAGCCTCTCATTCTGGTTCTCTATGTGGATAATCTCTTCCTGACAGGTGTTGACCCTCTCATTCATCAGTGTAAGAGGGAGCTAGCTTCCGAGTTTGAGGTGAAAGACCTACGACTGATACCTTACTTCCTAGGCTTGGAAGTCTGGCAGAAATATGGCGAGATTTTTTCCTTTCTCAAGGAAAATATATTATGAAGCTGCTGGAAAGTTTTGTTATGGTGGACTATAAGTCTGTGTCGACACCGATGGAGCTCAACTTTGAGAAGTTGAGTGGAAAAGTTGTTGGGCCCCTGCTAGCAAATTCTACCGAGTATCGACAACTCTTAGGGGCCCCTGATGTTCTTAGTGAACATTCGTCTGGACGTATGTTTTGCAGTGAACACCTTGAGTCAACACATGGTTGATCCTCATAACATTCACTGGGTTGGTGCCAAGAAACTCTTGAGATACCTCTGGGGCACGATAGACCATGGGCCGAGAGACAATGCTGGGAATTTGAGACTCCATGGATACACTGATGTCAATTGTGTTGGCAGTGTCGTGGATTCCAAGAGCACATTTGGATGTTGTTTCACACTTGGTTCTGCTTCGAGCAGGAAGCAGAAGTCAGTGGCTTTGAGCACTGCTAAGGCCGAATACATCGCAGCGTGTATCGCCTGTTGTGAAGCTATTTGGTTGCGAAAACTCTTCAGTGATTTGTGTTGACCACACTTTGTCAACTACCCCATAGCAGTACACCCCCATTTTTTCAAATGGGATTCGTCATGTTCGACGTGGTCGCGCCATTCAAATTCCATCATCAGCCGATTTTTTTTATAAATAATGTAAACCCATTCTGCATGCTTATGATGTAAATGATCTAAGCAAGACCGTCATGTCTGTAACAACCTAGGTAAGCCTAGTATGTTGGTGACGATTTCTATCTTAGTAGGTTTTTTGTCTCACTGATTTACTTGTGTTTTTCGACACAAGTTATCGACAGAGTTTTTCCCTCCAGCCTCACCCCAAAGCTAGGGTGGATTTTGTCATCAGCATGCTAAGTGAGTCCTAGTGTTTTCTATCGAGTCCTTGTAAAAGTAGTCTGGGAATAATCCTAGCTGTTTGGCTAGATTATTTTATTACAAGCTACTTGGTCTGCTAGATCATGTTTTGAGTCGCTGAATTGGGTATTTATTTCAGGGTCTATACGAATGGGTATTCCCCCTTCATGTGTCTACATGTATTAGCTTTTGTAAAGAAGGTTGGAAAAAATAATTAAAATCCCCTCTCAGTTAATTGATTAAATTTTCTGGCTAAATTAATTAAAAAACTTAAGCCAGAAATTTAATTAATTTTAGGTCCTAGCTGAGGATAAAATGCTTCAGATGGCAAAATTCGTTGGTCCTTAAAAAATGAATTTTTAAAGGCCCCAGGCCAAGGGAATATTGAGAATTTTAAGAAATTTTGGACCCTTGGGCCTAGGTGGTTAAGTCGAAGTCAAAATTTTGGGGTAATTAACTCAAAAATAGTATTTCTGAGTTAATTAAAATGAATTTAAATGATAAATTCGTTTTTCCCCAAATTTATAATTTCGACGATCCAGATTAAAAGATGATCAAATCTTATCGACGGTCGAGATTATTTTGACATGGATCAACCGAACTAGCCATTGGAGATTTTGTCCTATAAATTAAAGGTCTTTGTCAGTCTTGAGTCATCCGATCTTAGGATAGTGCACTTGTCTTGGAAGCTCTTGTAAATTTTCTTTTGATGAATAAAGCATAAAGACTTTGGGGTTACAAACTTTGGTGTTCCTTTTCCAGATCTATGTGGTGATTCATTTCTAAACTTTGCTACTTTATTTTTGCATTTTTATGGTTGATGGCCTTCATGGATTAATCTGCATACAGGTATCTTGTGTAGTTTTCTGGGTTCATAAAATGACATTTTGATTTTTCTGAAGGATTTCATGTTATTTTCTTAAATCTCTATCAATCTAAAGTTCAGATCTAAGTGTGCAGGAAATTTTTTTTAAGATTTGAGCGTCTGGGGAAGTCTTCAGTTGGACCAGCCGACTCTCAGATTCGTAAATCTGAAAAAGCCCACTGTTTCTAATTTCCTGAATCTATCTTACGAATTTGTGTTTTTACAGGGTCTTTTAAGGATTGTGCCTATCTTTAAAATTTCAAATTTCTAAAAATTGTGCTAAAATGGATTCAAATCTGGCCATAAAGGCCTCAGATCTGTAAATTGACTTGTAAATTTGTATTTTTAGGGCTGTAAGGGTTTAATAAATTTTTTTTAGTATGTATATTTTCAGGATCTGACTGGTTTTGCAGGTTGCAAGTTTTACTCATAATTTTTTTTAAGATCTGAGCCAAATCCAGCCCCCAAGGGCTAGATCTGGCCTCAAAATTGTTTCTGTGAGCAAAATCTGAAAGTTATTCGATTTGAGGAGCATCAAAATCTGAGTTTTGCAGAAAAAATTTATTTGCTGGACAATTTAAATGAGTACGGGGTTTTGCTGAAGTTTTATCTGTTTCCGACGTCCTTTCACTGCTGCCTTTGACCTTCATTCACATCCTTTCTGTTATTGCCGTCAAGATTTCCGCTGGCCATTCCTCCTCTACCCGTCGATTTCCTTTGTGCCATCGATTTTCTTGTTTTCCTTCTCCTCTACTCCATGTTGACCTTCATTGTCCATCGTCCTCCTCGCTCGTTAGCCTCCGCGGAGCCTTCTCCACGCTGCAGCCATATCTCTCAATTTCCTTTCAATCACATCTTTTCTCGTCCTCATTCCTCTACAAATCCGTCTCTCCTTAACCCTACAGCTGTCGTCGACATTTCCCTTTGCCTTCGATCCTTTGCCCTCGCTTCTTTGTCTGTGTTGACCTCCTTTACCTTACACCATCCCTTCTTTCTCCTTCGCTGGCGTAGCCTCTTCCTCCTTCCTCCATCGTCTTCCCTTCATCGTTGCAACCTTACCCTGCCGCCATTCTCATCTCTGTCGTCTGTCGTCCTCCTTTTTCCATTAACCTCAGCTTTTATTTTCTTCTTGTCCTGTATTCAAACTTCTTCCGCTGTTGTGCTCCATATCACCTACAGAACAAACAAAAAGCAAAAAACGCACATATAAAATTTGAAAAGCCCATATGCATATGTTTCAATTTTTTTATGCAAATTCATTTTCTTAGCATTAGTTTTTTTTTTTTTTTTTTTTTTTTAGACTTTAGTTAGTTTAGTTTTATGTTAGGTTGTATATATTTTAATTTCATTTATGTTCTTAGTTGAAGTTTCATTTTTTTAATTCGATTTTAGTTTTTAGTTAGTTTTTAATTTTTTGTTAGATTTTAATTTAATTGGGGTAGTGTTAGATGTTAGTTTAGCGTTAGAAATTTTTTTTGTTTAGATTTTAATTAATGCTTAGTTAGTTTAGGAGTTAGGATTTAAATAGATTTCGATTTCTTAGTTTTAATTTTAGTTTTGGTGTTAGTTTTAATTTTTTAGATTTCTTTTTTAGTTTTAGATTTAAATTTAACTTTAGCTTTAGTTTTGTTTAGGATTTTAATTTTAGAGTTTAATTTAGAATTAGTTTTGTTTAGTTTGTCTTAATGTTAGTTTTAAAATTTTTGGTTTTAATTTGTCTTAGATTTAAAAAATAATAAAAAATTTAAAATTTCCAAAATTTAAAAAATTCTAAATCCTATAGTCAAATGAGCTTTTAATTTTTATCAAAAGTTTTGACTATATGAACATTTTGATTTCTTAAGTGGAATTAATTGAATCATCTTGAATATCTGGCATTTTCATCTTATACTGATGTGGGTTTAAGTTATTTAATTCATGATTGTGGTGTTTTCAATTGAATAGCATCAATCGTGTTTTCATAGCAGCAGTTGATCATCATTTGCTTGTTTCTAATTGCATAACGGGATCTTGTTTGACTCCATAAGGCACTGGTTTTAATCCAATCTTTAAGAATCTCGTTAAATCTTATCAAGTACTTGGCCTGTAGCTGTGTCTCCTGAATTCTTCCTCTTCATTTCTAATAGGGTCTACCTCCCTTAGCTTGTAAGGAGGCAGCTTAGATAGAGACATTGGGGATCAAAGAGACAGCCCCCGATCTGAGCCATTGTCGCGGTGCCTAGACATTCTGTGCAACAACATTTTTTGGCTTCGTTGTCGGGGATAGAATTTTTCTGTCCTTGGTCTTAACGACAGTTTCAATCTTTAAATCTTCTTTCACCATTCATTAGCCTGTCACAAGGAATCACATTTTCTGGCGTCTTTTCATCTCTTCATCTCTTCATCTTTTCATCAACTAGCCATTTCATCATCGTATCTTTAGCACCTGGACATTTCGATTGGCTTCTTGTTTGGGTGGCGACTCCACTTATTCATCTATTTACTCCCAGACAAGAATCCCCCCCTGATATCCATCTGTTATTCTCAATTATTTCCTCTATTTTCATGATTAGTTTCATGTTCAAGTGGCGACTCCAATTCTTTCATTTCTTACAAGAGTTCATGCTAAGAAGTTCGCTTCTTGAGGACCTTTTGACTATTTTTGAACACGGATCTATTTCTTAAATTTTAAGCAATTCATCATGGATGACACCTTTCATGACATGCCAGAAGAGGTCATTTCTAAATTGCCTTTTTTCTCAGGAGGTCATCCAGGCATTGCTCTAGAGCATCTATGGACAGTCACTTTTATAATACATAAATATTGTCGTCCTTCACAATATAATCATGAAGATGTCAAGATACGTATCTTTGGCTATTCCTTAAAAGGTGATGCTATCGATTGGTTTCAAAATTGTCCTGAGGAGTATTTTTATTGTTTACAACAGATAATCAATGCTTTTAAAGATAAATATATAAAACAAGGTGGCCCGCCTTGTGTTCCTAGTACTATGCAAAATAATGAAATTGATCTTGTAGAGAACTCAACTATTAACAGGAGATTTCAAGACAGTTCTCAGGATGAATCCACTTGTACCACGACAGCACAAATCCATGATAGTGGTGAAGCAGAAACAAGTTGTCAAATCAGTGTTGACAACGATAAGCATCTTGTTAACAAATTGATTCAGATGGTTAAGGATATACAACTAAATCAAGCTCAGGTAATCAAGAATATGGAGGCCAACCAAGCTCAAATCATTAAGAATATGGAACTTAATCAAGAAAAAATAATAGCGGATCACGCCAGGGAAATTGGTTCTATGCAGAACAGGTTAAAGGTCATGGAATTTAATCACTCCAATCAAATAATTACCATGGAAGAAAAGCATGTTAAGGAAATGATGATCATGGAAGAAAATCATAAGAAGGAGATGAACTGTATGCAAAAGCTCTTCATGGCCATGAAAGCAAATAATGATGAATCAATAAAAAACATGGAACATAGATTGTTGACTATTGAAGAAAGGCATGCCAGGGAGATGAGTTCCATACAGAAAAAGTTAGAAAAAATGGAACGATCACACATGCAAGACTTCCACCCCAGGTCAGATTTGTCAACAGGTCATAAGCCTCCCAGTTCGCTAAAGCAGTTTCCATCTCATCACACGGAGGTCACTTTTCCCATTAAGGAAGAGTTAACTATGGCTACAAAGGACGTTGAGAAACACCAAGCTTATGTGTCACCTTTAACAAAGTATATCCAGAATAAGATTGGTTGCGCTCCAGGTTCATCAAAGGTTTTGTATAAGGATTTTCAAGATAAGGACAAGAAATCTACAGTAGTCTCATTGCTGACATCACAACCCACTCAGAAGAAGAGAAAGAAGCAAAAAAGAAGTAAGTGGTTTGATTCGTCTGATGGTCGAGAGCAGCTTGATACTCAGATAAGACAGAGTCCTACATTATGCAAGATTGGACATGGCACATCTGAAAAGCAGCCAACAGACTTGCCTGAAAGCAGGCAAATGCTCAGCATACACTATATTGAGCACATCTGATGCCACAGGGCATCCTCTATATCGTATTTCTAACCCTACTCCTTGTTATTTCAGCATTTCATTTTTGCAGTTAGAGTAGATTTACTGTTCATGTTAAGTAGAATAATAAATAAAAGAAGAGCTTCTATTTTTCATGAGCTTAATGTTATATGATATTTGGATGGACGCTACTTATGTAATCTTCTGTGTTGCTTGGATGCAGATTCTGGATTCTCACATTCCTTCAATGAAGCAACGTGTCCCCAAGTAGAGCCAGATGTTGACCACACTTTGTCAACTACCCCATAGCAGTACACCCCCATTTTTTCAAATGAGATTCGTCATGTTCGATGCGGTCGTGCCATTCTGATTCCATCATCAGCCGATTTTTTTTATAAATAATGTAAACCCATTCTGCATGTTTATGATGTAAATGATCTAAGCAAGACCGTCATGTCTGTAACAACCTAGGTAATCCTAGTATGTTGGTGACGATTTCTATCCTAGGAGGTTTTTTATCTCACTGATTTACTTGTGTTTTTCGACACAAGTTATCAGCAGAGTTTTTCCCCCCAGCCTCACCCCAAAGCTATGGTGGATTTTGTCATCAGCATGCTAAGTGAGTCCTAGTGTTTTCTATCGAGTCCTTGTAAAAGTAGTTTGGGAATAATTCTAGCTATTTGGCTAAATTATTTTATAACAAGCTACTTGGTCTGCTAGATCATGTTTTGAGTCACAGAATTGGGTATTTATTTGAGGGTCTATACGAATGGGTATTCTCCCTTCATGTGTCTACATGTATTATCTTTTGTAAAGAGGATTGTAAAAAATAATTAAAATCCCCTCTCAGTTAATTAATTAAATTTTTTGGCTAAATTAATTAAAAATCTTAGGCCAGAAATTTAATTAATTTTAGGTCCTAGGTGAAGATAAAATGCTTCAAATGGCAAAATTCGTTGGTCCTTAAAAATGAATTTTTAAAGGCCCCAAGCCAAGGGAATATTGAGAATTTTAAGAAATTTTGGACTCTTGGGCCTAGGTGGTTAAGTCAGTCAAAATTTTGGGGTAATTAACTCAAAAATAGTATTTCTGAGTTAATTAAAATGAATTTAAATGATAAATTCGTTTTTTCCCCAAATTTATAATTTCGACGGTCCAGATTAAAAGACAATCAAATCTTATCGACGGTCGAGATTATTTTGACATGGATCAACCGAACTAGTCGTTGGAGATTTTGTCCTATAAATTAAAGGTCTTTGTCAGTCTTGAGTCATCCGATCTTAGGATTGTGCACTTGTCTTGGAAGCTCTTGTAAATTTTCTTTTGATGAATAAAGCATAAAGACTTTGGGGTTACAAACTTTGGTGTTCCTTTTCCAGATCTATGTGGTGATTCCTTTCTAAACTCTGCTACTTTATTTTTGCATTTTTATGGTTGATGACCTTCACGGATTAATCTGCATATAGGTATCTTGTGCAGTTTTCTGGGTTCATAAATTGACATTTTGATTTTTCTGAAGGATCTCATGTTATTTTCTTAAATCTCTATCATTCTAAAGTTCAGATCTAAGTGTGCAGGAAAATTTTTTTAAGATTTGGGCGTCTGGGGAAGTCTTCAGTTGGACCAGCCGACTCTCAGATTCGTAAATCTGAAAAAGCCCATTGTTTTTAATTTCCTGAATCTATCTTACGAATTTGTGTTTTTACAGGGTCTTTTAAGGCTTGTGCCTCTCTTTAAAATTTCAAATTTCTAAAAATTGTGCTAACATGGATTCAAATCTGGCCATAACGGCCTCAGATCTGTAAATTGATTTGTAAATTTGTATTTTTAGGGCTGTGAGGGTTTAATAATTTTTTTTAGTATGTATATTTTCAGGATCTAACTGGTTTTGCAGGTTGCAAGTTTTACACAAAAAAAAAATTAAGATCTGAGCCAAATCCAGCCCCCAATGGCCAGATCTGGCCTTAAAATTGCTTCTGCGAGCAAAATCTGAATGTTATTCGATTTGAGGAGCATCAAAATCTGAGTTTTACAGAAAAATTTATTTACTGGACGATTTAAATGAGTACGGGGTTTTGCTGAAGTTTTATCTGTTTCCAACGTCCTTTCACTGCTGCCTTCGACCTTCATTCACATCCTTTCTGTTATTGCCGTCAAGATTTCCGCTGGCCATTCCTCCTCTACCCGTCGATTTCCTTTGTGCCATCGATTTTCTTGTTTTCCTTCTCCTCTGCTCCACGTTGACCTTCATTGTCCATCGTCATCCTTGCTCGTTAGCCTCCGCAGAGCCTTCTCCACGTTGCAACCATATCTCTCGATTTCCTTTCATTCACATCTTTTCTTGTCCTCATTCCTCTGCAAATCCGTCTCTCCTTAACCCTACAACTGTCGTCGACATTTCCCTTTGCCTTCGATCCTTTGCCCTCGCTTCTCTGTCTGCGTTGACCTCCTTTACCTGACGTCGTCCTTTCTTTCTCCTTCGCTGGCATAGCCTCTTCCTCCTTCCTCCATCGTCTTCCGTTCATCGTTGCAACCTTACCCTGCCGCCATTCTCATCTCTGCCGTCTGTCGTCCTCCGTTTTCCATTAACCTCGGCTTTTATTTTCCTGTTGTCCTGTATTCAAACCTCTTCCACCGTCGTGCTCCAGATCACCTACAGAACAAACAAAAAGCAAAAAACGCACATATAAAATTTGAAAAGCCCTTACGCATATGTTTCAATTTTTTTATGCGAATTCATTTTCTTAGCGTTAGTTTTTTTTTGTTTTAGACTTTAGTTAGTTTAGTTTTATGTTAGGTTGTATATATTTTAATTTGATTTATGTTCTTAGTTGAAGTTTCATTTTTTTTAATTCGATTTTAGTTTTTAGTTAGTTTTTAATTTTTTGTTAAATTTTAATTTAGTTGGGGTAGCGTTAGATGTTAGTTTAGCGTTGGAAATTTTTTTTGTTTAGATTTCAAGTAATGCTTAGTTAGTTTAGGAGTTAGGATTTAAATAGATTTAGATTTCTTAGTTTTAATTTTAGTTTTGGTGTTAGTTTTAATTTTTTAGATTTCTTTTTTAGTTTTAGATTTAAATTTAACTTTAGCTTTAGTTTTGTTTAGGATCTTAATTTTAGAGTTTAATTTAGAATTAGTTTTGTTTAGTTTGTCTTAGTGTTAGTTTTAAAATTTTTGGTTTTAATTTGTCTTAGATTTAAAAAATAATAAAAAATTTAAAAAATTCTAAATCCTATAGTCAAATGAGCTTTTAATTTTTATCAAAAGTTTTGACTATATGAACATTTTGATTTCTGAAGTGGAATTAATTGAATCTTGGATATCTGGCATTTTCATCTTATATTGATGTGGATTTAAGTTATTTAATTCATGATTGTGGTTTTTTCAATTGAATAGCATCAATCGTGTTTTCATAGCAACAATTGATCGTCATTTGCTTGTTTCTAATTGCATAATGGGATCTTGTTTGACTCCATAAGGCACTGGTTTTAATCCAATCTTTAAGAATCTCGTTAAATCTTATCAAGTACTTGGCCTGTAGTTGTGTCTCCTGAATTCTTCCTCTTCATTTCTAATAGGGTCTACCTCCCTTAGCTTGCAAGGAGACAGCTTAGATAGAGAGATTGGGGATCAAGGTGATAGCCCCCGATCTGAGCCGTTGTCGAGGTGCCTAGACATTCTGTGCGACAACAAGTTGTTCGGGCATGTGCTAAATACCATCGTTATCCTTTGTGATAACCGAAGGGGGATTCGTTTGTCAGAGAATCCTGTGTTCCACGATCAATCCAAGCATATTGATATCTGGTACCATTTTATCCGAGATATGGTACAGCGAGGCGTCGTAAGGCTCGATCATATAGGCACTGATGAGCAGGCCGCGAACATTCTCACAAAGCCCTTGGGGAAGGTCATGTTCCTAACCTTCCGTGAGAATATTGGAATCGTTGAACGACCCTATCCTGAGGGTCTTGTTGGACGATGAGTTGTGGGAGCTCCAGGGGGGCTTTGGGGATAGCTTCTTGAAGCTAT
This sequence comes from Pinus albicaulis, assembly GCA_034641835.2. NCBI lineage: Eukaryota > Viridiplantae > Streptophyta > Pinopsida > Pinales > Pinaceae > Pinus > Pinus albicaulis. Next base: position 1,498,786,206 of record CM076575.1, read on the forward strand.
AAGCAACCACATGGCTAGGCTTGTCGAACCTTGTTGGTGTGCTTCCGCCTCACCGTGATGATATTGAGTTGGTTTACCTCTCTTTGATCTATGCCCCGTATGCATCCTACCCATGGAGTCTCAGACTCATGGGAAGTACCTCTCATTTGGCCAATGAGGTGGGAAATGTGGATAGAGACCGATAGCAAGACCGATGGACGCATCGAAGATTGTCGTACTCTCTATGTCTAGGATGGCACGTGTCCAACCACTTGATCTGGAATCAAGTCTAGTTAGGTTTTGGGCATCCAACTGACTTCGGGTCAGTTAAACTAACTTCGGGTTAGTATGAGAGTCCTTTGAGTCCTATAGAGATTTCGAAACTCTGAGCTGACTTCCGGTCAACCGGGAGTGATGTCTTTGTGACTCACTGTTTTGAAATAAAGAAGCCAGCGAAGCAAGTTACAGCGGGATGACGTACAATGTTTGGATGGCACTAGTGGATGGAGTTCTCCCTAGTTGAAAGGGAGTGTTAATTTTCGGCAACTAGGTCCAAACTCCATGTTGTACTGCTCAGATGATGATGCCAATATTTTTATTGGATTCCTCTTTCGAAGAGGTGCAAGATCGATCTAAAGATCATCTTGATCAGATGAGCAGAACATGTATTTTGATTTTATTCCACATGTGCAAGGTCGACCAGATTTATCCCACATGCATAAGAGATGTGTCACACACTCCCACAGATGGATTTATATATTGGAGACTTGGAGGTCATTTCAACACACACATTTTGGAGGCATTCTCTTCTCGCACGGATGGTGCAGCGTTAGGGCTTTCTTTGGTGCAGCATTCTTGATGAAGCGTTTTGATGAGCCGTCTTGGGGTTGTGTGACACATTGTAGGTGGCTGACCTTATGAAGACTTTGCTGGTTGAAGCATCATATTGATCGCCATAACGCCATCATTCTTCATCTCTGTTTTTCAAATCAATTAGTATATTTTTGGCTTGTCTTCCATCGATCTATTGGTATGTTCTATCAACATCTTACTTTCATGTGATTGCTATTTGGGTCCTAGAAGTTTAAAGTAAATTTGCATCTAGCATAGAACATCTTCAGAAATTTACAAGAATACATAGCGTAAAGGAAGACTTCTCTAGCAAGAAGGACGACTCTAGCATCAAGTGTGTACAAGGAAGGAACTGAAAAGGGATCTCTAGGAGGCCGAGGACAGTTCAAGAAAGAGTAGAAAGGGATATCACTAGGAACCGAGCTTTCCTATTCCTGGTGCAAAGCAGTGCATAGTAGAAGATTAGCATAAGAAGCCTAGTGAAGCAGTGACAAGATCTTGGAGGCATTCTAGTGTCAAGGGTCTATGTCATTGTCATGGTATTGTCAATTGAAGATATATATAAGAAGAATTACTTTCGGGTTTTCCTCTCCAAAAGGGAGAGGTTTTGGCCCTGGCTTGAAGAGCCTAAACTTTGTGTCTCTTGTGTTATTGATAATTGACTTGATGAAAGACATAATAAGCTAACTAAGATAAGACCTAAGTGGAAGAAGCATAACAAGTATAACACAAGCAGTTATCAAGTAAGAGAATTGAATTAAACATTGCCCTATCAAATTCTCAACATGGTATCAGAGCTAAGGTGCTGAAGAAAAGAAAGGTCTATTTGGCAAGAAAACACTCAAGTACCAAGAGATCAAGGATCAGTTTTCCAGAAGAAAACAAAGCAAAATTCAGAGATCTACATTGAAGAGTCAATCTTCAGTTCTAAAAATGCAGTTTGCAGAAATTGGAAAGCCATCTCAAGAAGATCAAGGACCTATCCATCAAGCAGGACACCGTCACCATTAACAACTATTTGGTGTTGAAATAAAATATACATTGTTGGAGTCACCATCAAGCCATCCTTGATCATCATCATCATCAAGGATTCAAGGTGATTTAGCTCTCTTTACATCTCTTGAAGAAGCCAATCTAAGAGGGAGCTCCTGTTGTCATCTACATCATCATCAACAAGGAAGTTGGTAGAAGAAGAAAGCATATACTCGAGTAAGTATCTTAATGTCTCCATCTGAATTTGTCAAAATGATTTTTGCAAAGAAAGCAACAAACTGTCTGGGACTGCAAACTTTCTTGCATGGAAGAAAATGACAGATTTAAATTTGATTGAAAATGAAGTTATGGATTACATCAAAGGGTCAGTGACTAAACCTTCAAAAGAGGACACTCGAGCTTATGCCAAATACATGAAGGGAGGCATAAGGGCCCAGAGGATTCTTATAGGATCTTTAAAGGACTCTCTCATTCCCTATCTATCAAAACTAGAATCTTCAAAAGAAATATATGAGAAATTGGAGTTATTCTTTGTAAGTGCTGCAGGAGAAGTAATATCTCTAAGACAAGAATATACAAGTTGAAGATGTCAAGAGAGGAAGGAATAAATTCATACTTTATAAAGATTTCTAAAATGCGAGATCAACTACAGGAAATGGGAGAAGTGATGTCTAACAAAGAAATTACGACAGTGGTGCTGAATGCTCTACCAGAGGGATGGAAAAACTTCACTTCTAGTATCTATGGGAAGAAACAAGCAACACCATTCCAAGATCTGTGGTCTCTATGTAAGATAGAAGAGCCTAGACTAAAAGCTAAAATTGATACTGGATCAAATGAAGAAAATCAAGGTTATGTTGCCATGTCAAAGAGGAAAGGAAAATGTGGTAAGTTTGGTCCTCAGAAGAAAAGAAGGAACATGGGTAAGCTCTGATGTTATGGATGTAATGAACTTGGACACTATAAAAAGGATTGTCCCAAATCTAACAAGGACAAGAGGAAAAAGAAGGAAGCCCATGTTGCACGAGAAATAGAAGAACCTCACTCAAAGAAGCCTAAGAATGAATAAGTGAAAGATATCTATTATTATTGAGATCATCTTCCTATTTGAGAGGTATCTGTAGGTTGTAAAATAGTATGTTAGGAAGCACTGTATATTAGATAGATGCATCATTTTAAAATTAGCATCATGATAGAAGCATTAAAAGTAGGAGTTCTGAACATAGGAGGATGTCTAAAAACATTTTTGTGACATCTATGCTATGAGATAAAATGGCTCCTGGAATCTCATTGTATTTATATGAAGACAGTTATCTAGATCATGGTTGATCATTCATCAGTCAATATGGAAACAGATGCTGACATTTTCTAATGAAGTACTCTTTGGACTCACTGGTTAGAAAGAAAGCAATAGGTTTCCTTGAGAATTCTAACTTGCAGAATTCTGGGATTAGGATATGGTGACATATTGATGAAGCAAAATCAAGGGAATGAAACTCTTCATTCTAAGGAAACCTGCTGCAGAATGACTCAAAAGGAAAAGAATGAGGTACATGTATATATATGTTGACACTAGATGCTATGAATTCATGTCATGTGGTTACAAGTAGTATACTTCTATTTTTAGAAGTACGGTCAAAATAGAAAGCAGAAACTCTTCCAATGCACAAGTTGCCAAAAGGCATGATTTACACTAGATGAAATCAACATAATATGTCCTCATATGGAATATGAGGTGATTATACATTATCAAGTAACTGCATAATGGAAGTTCCTGGGAATGAAATAAAATTGCATGAAGAAAGAAACAGGAAGAGATCGTGGGAAGTACAACCATGGAAAGAAGCAGTCAACATCCAAGGAAGCCAAAAAGACTTGACTAGAAAATCTCTTGCGAATATATGTAGACTCTGATAGAAGTCTGGAAAATACGAAGACCCTTGACAATACATATCTTTAAGAGATGTGTCAAACAAAGGATGTTGATGCCTACAAGAAGATGTCATGGTGAAAGATCATCACTAAGGTAACTTTTGATTTAAAGTTCATATTTATAATTAATTAATATCTTATGAGCTTATGCAGGGCTTCCAAAGAAAAGTATATGTCTTCCACAGATTGACAACCATATGGTGGGATGAAAGATCCTTGGAAGGAGTATGGTTCGAAGGAAAGCAGCATGACATGAAGCTAGACCAGATAAGAAGATTGATGGATCACTTTCTGATACAAGAAATGACTCTTGGATGAAAGTGACGGATGATTTGTGCCCTATGTGGAGATCTCAAAGATGAAGACTCCTCAACATCAAAGAAATTCATGACATTGAAGGAAGGAGTTCTTCACGAGCAGCTGGGTGTTTTCATCATTGCTACTGCAGGTCCCTGATTAAGAGGGAGTGTCGTAATACGTTTCTTACTTGGAAGAAACTCGGTAATTCCTAAGCCAAGAGGGAGCTTAGGTACATTCCTTTGTGGAATACACCCTCCCTAATTGAGAGGGTGAAATAGACACATCATTCTGGTCTTCACTTGGAAGACAGAATGTGGGATTGGGTAATCATCTGGCATCCTATACCCTTTTGGGATGTATTAGGGCATCCACGGAAAGAGTAGTCGTGAAAGGACGGATATTCTTTGAGGACTGGGAATCCAACAGTAAGAATAGTCCTAATGGACATATCCCTATATGAACCCGGGTGGGATATGATCCAAGAGAGACAATGATGAGGGTGTCTAATCATCATTGGTCTCGCTAGCATTGTAGCTCATGGTCTCGTGGATAGATGGAGTTGTTATTCAAGGCCTTGCACTGTGACAATGTTAGTTGATATGATGCTATATAGAGTCAGATTCTTCTTATCAGATTCTTTAGATTGAGAGTGACCATGTACCATTATGAATACCTCCCTAGTTAAGAGGGAGTGTTGGAAAGTGTAACTAGGTTCAGTCTTCAAAATTACTTGTAATTATGAATTTATGTAATGAAGAAGACAAAGATAATAAAATGTATTTTGTAATACTTTCCTCATGGGTTTCATGAGCAAGGAAGTTTTATCATAGGTCAAAGACATCTTCTTGATGTCTTTAGGGGTTTATCATCTTGTCATATATATATATATATATATATATATATATATATATATAAGAGTCATGTATATGAAGAAGTGCTACACTTGTGAAGGACAAATATTGATGTAATTTGTATGCCCCAAGACCTTGTCTAAATGCTCTAAGTAAGTCAGCTCAAATGTGAAAAATATACTCCTAGATGAAGTTGGCTCATCCTCAAGAAGTCATGTCGGCCTAGAAGACATGAGACGGTCCCTATATATATATAGGTTTGCGGCCTCAATTAGTGATATCAATTTCGATCAGTTCTATGATCAATGCGAAGGGAAGGTCTGTAATTCGATGCCTAAAAGGGTGACTTTCCAGCGTAGAAAAGAGGAACAGTGCAGCGCAATAAAGGAGGGTTAAAGATATCTCTGTTTTAGCTCTGAGCTTACCTCGCATATCTAAAGTAGGTGGAAGGTCACTTCAGCAAGGAACTGTGATATCAAGACTATCATTTAGTACTAAAAGGAGGTGCGAAGAAGAAGGATTCGATAGCAAATACAAATGGACTACAAGGGGTGTTAAGGAAACAATATAAGTCTCTATATTGATCTTTGGAGAGGCAGAAATAACACATAGTGTAAAGGAAGGCTTCTCCAGCAAGAAGGAAGATTCTAGTATCAAGTGGGTACAAGGAAAGAACCGAGAAGGGATCTCTAGGAGACCGAGGACAGTTCAAGAAAGAGCAGAAATGGATATCACTAGGAACCGATCTTTCCTAGTCCTGGTGCAAAGCAATGCAGAAAAGAAGATCAACATAAGAAGCCTAGTGAAGCAGTGACAAGGTCTTGGAGGCATATTGTTGATATTTTGTATAGTTGGTGTAGCATCGGGTGTGCTCTAGCCCTGAAATTGTGGAGGGGCTAGGACACACTTGAACTCCAAAACCCAAAAAGTGTTGTGAGAAATTTCAGTTGGTGTTCAAGTTATTCAAATAATTAATTATTATAATGGATTTCCTAAGTCTAAACTTAGGAAAATTAAATAATTAAAGTGAATTAATTAACACATGCGCTGAAATGTTTTAAAAGACACGGATCAAGCAGTCTTTTAATCTCAGCAGTTAATGAATGTTTTAATCTCGGTCGTTGATGAGATGACTGAAAAAGTATAAGAGAAAGGCTTGAGGGTCAGTTGGAGAGATACGCACAGTTGCAGAGCTGAGAAATAGATCTGGAATTCTAGGGCAAGTTTGCTAAGAATTTCCGGAGGAATTTTCTGCAGCGAGGGGTAGTATTGGCTAAGGGGATGATCTGATCCCAGAGCCAAGAGTCAGTAAGAGGCAGAGGAGCAGCAACAAGGACAACACAGAGAAGCAGAGCAGCAACTACGTAGGTGCTACGCAAAACAGCATAGAGGCTCCAGAGGGCTTCAGAAATCACGCAGAGGGTCTCCAGGACCAGGCTAAGGCCTGCATCACCCTCTTTGGGGTTACACAGTCCCTCTCTGGGCAGCGCAGTGGCATTCTGAGGCTAGCAGGGCTAACGTTGGGGCTTCAGGGGCAACACTAGGGTTTCTAGGGCCAGATTCGGGCTGACTCTTGTAAATCTCGTTTGAGGGTGTGGATAAGTCAGATATTTGGCACTAGAACAATAGGTTGGCTGCAGATTTGATTTCTTTTATTCTCCGTTGGTTTTTCCCGATCTGGAACCCAGATTTACTGTAGTCATAATCTACTTAATAAAATAAACCCTCATATCTGTTGCACTAGTTTTCCTGCTTTGGGTTTTTCCGGGGACTTATGTCCAAAAATCCATGTGTCACTTTGTTGGATGAGCGTATTATTCAGTAAATGATCTGCATGTGTAGACTGTAGTTATGTTTATTTCGGTATTTTCTGAATCTAATTTCTGGAAATAATTTGGATTAATTTAAATCAAGTAGGAGGAATAAACCATGATACTGCAATAGAATTTTCACATGGTATCAGAGCGATAGCAGATCAAGTTGAATCTCCAGCAATCAACTGAAGAAATATTTTTCTGCAGGATGGCAAAAGAAGCAGCAGATCCGAAAAGGACATCTTGACAGCAGGAGAACACAGATCCAGGAGAGGACAACACTGAAGTTGCAGAAGGCCATCAGGGTTACGCAGACCCTTCCCAGGGCAGTGTAAGGACTGCGTCACCTAGTCTGGGGTTACGCAATCCACTTCTGAGCAGCGCTGAGGCTACGCTGGACTAGTCAGTGAGACGCAGTCCAGTCACTTCTTCAGCTGCAGAAAAGTTTTGCCAAGATTTGGAAGCAGTGCTTCGGATCTTTAGCAGTGCTAGTGTGGTGGAGATTCTGCAAGTGCAAAATTGTGCCTAGCTAAGTCAACAAAGGCAGGAGGAAGACAATTACTCAGCAGATCTGAGCCAAACAAATTTGAGATTCGATCAGGAGGATCGGGGAGTGTTGTTCGATTGTGTTTGGGTGAAAGATTTCCAGGAGGGAAATCAATCTTCAGCAAAAGAAATTACTAGAGGGTTTCTAGTCACCAAGAAACCCAGATCCAAATGGAGAAGAAGTATTGTCTTTGTCAGATCTAAGCAAGATGGTGCAATATGGACTGAGGGATCAAGATAGATTGGATGGCATGTCCAACTATGTTATCTGGAAGGTCAGAATCCTGTCAGTTTTGGGCGAGTATGGTCTCAAAGATCATGCAGAGAAGGTTCTTGTTGTACCAACCGATGCAGCTCCTCTAAAGAAGTATGAAGAAAATCAAGCGAGGACTAAGCGTTTGATCATAGACGGAGTCAAGGACCACATTATACCTCATATTGCTGGAAAGACTACAGCAAATGACATGTGGGTAGCCTTGGACACGATGTACCAAGGAGGCTTTATCCAACGACGGATGCTTCTAGAGAACCAGATGCGGTTGTTCCAAATGATGAAGGGTGAAGAGATAGATCCATTCCTCTTCATACTTCAAGTTATCCGAGATCAGCTGATTGGCATAGGGGCTACTCCAGATGAGGGGCTCTTAGTGAGGACTGCCCTGAATGCAATATCCGAAGGATGGGAAACGTTTGTCTAGAGCATTCTGGGAAGGGCAGCGTTACCATCATGGGCAGAAATGTGGGTTATCCTCCGCCAAGAGGAGATCAAGAGGGTCACCAAGAGGTAGAATTTCAGTAGTGGAAGCAGAAAGGCCAAAGTCAAAGAGGAGGAGGATGAGGCAGCCCTTGCATCAAACGAAAAGAAGCAGCAAGGGAAGAAGAATAAGGACCTTTCCAAGGTCTGGTGCTTTAACTGTGGCGATCTTAGACACTTCGCCAACACTTGTCCTAAGAAGAAGGACAAAGGATCTTCTAATTCCAAGGCTGCATCAGCAAAGGAAGATGGCTCTGATGATGATGCAACCATGAGTGCTCATGTGCCTCAAGAGAAGAGGTGGGGTGACATGGATCTGTAGAGCATCTACAGACTTTGGCAGGATCCTTGAGTCAGCCCTACTCTTCAATCACATACGAGCTACGGGAGCCTTGAGATGGTAGCGGGATGAGTCGGGAGGTGGTTGCAGAAGGTCACAATGAAGCGAAAGAGGGCGCTGAAGAGCTAAAGAGGGAGCAGTGTAATGCAAAGGCAGCAACAGTGTGAAGGCAGCACCGCAGAGGGGTTGATGGGACTTCAGCAGCGTAGAGAGGTTGTGCTCACGCATTGCAATGTTGCAGCAAAACAGTGCCTCAAGGAGGGCAGCGTGAATTAGTATCCATGGAGCTTCAATGATGGAAGGCAACCCGACTTATATGTCAAACAGTTGGGCAGAAGTCTTTTAGTTGCTTACTTCTCCGCAACTAAGTTGCAGTGCAACAGTTAGAAGTGGCAGTGCTATGGGCAGCATGATGTAGCAAGTTGAGAGGGAGTTGTAGTACAGATGTGGCAGTGCCAGTGCCAGTGGCATGGGCAGCAGTACAGAGGGCAGCAGTGCAGTGGATGGAGGGCAGCAGGCCAAGCATCAGCAGCACAGAATCCAACTACAAAATCTTGCAGTGCATAGTGTGGATCTAAGTCACCTCACACGGGGACACGAGACACGATGGACACGCAGATTCGAGTGTCGGATTCGGGACACGGTGACCCCCGGAACAGGACACGTCCGGACACGTTATATGTTATTTTATTAATATATATATATATATATATATATTAAAAATTAGATATTTCTTACACAAATTCATTGATTCAAACATAGATATTCATCTAGATGTAAGTTTTACAAAGATTTAAGATACATGATACATTGATACACATGGGACCACGTGTCCCGAATACAGTGAAGACTTTGCTTAATGACGTGCAATTGGTATTCTAGTAACTCCAACCTCTGTCTATGTTTGAAAGACTAATAGTACTCTATTCAAAGGGTCTATTTTTCTCATTGAAAATAGAGACAACTGAATGTACTTTTGCAGGTGTAGATTTTCAAAGTGACACACCCCATGTGTGAGTGAGGTGTTGTATAGGTTGTGCCTTTGTTTTTAGTTCACACATTTCACTGATGCAACTTCGAAATTTTTTTTGTTGTAGATTTGTTAATGCATCTAGAGCATTTTTGTTCCCTGTTTATGGCCAAAGTGAGAAATGAGAGGCCAAATACAAAGACATGCATGCACAAAGTGAGAAATGAGAGGCCAAACGGCCTTTTTAAAAGCTGTGGAGGGCTTTTCTCTGTCAGTCGTGTCCGTCGAATCTCAGGACACGATGTGTCCTGTATGGACACGATCGCACACGATCCACTAGACATGAATCCGGCAGAATCGTGTCTGATTCGCTAGATTCGGGACACAATGGCCCAGACCAATGAATCTGGTTTCTTAGGTGTGGATGCATTGCTAGAGCGCACTATGTGCTAAGAGGGAGCATTGAGATTTTGTACAGTTGGTGTAGCATCGGGTGTGCTCTAGACCTGAAATTTTGTGGAGGGGCTAGGACACACTTGAACTCCAAAACCCAAAAAGTATTTTGAGAAATTTCAGTTGGTGTTCAAGTTATTCAAATAATTAATTATTTTAATGGATTTCCTAAGCCTAAACTTAGGAAAATTAAATAATTAAAGTGAATTAATTAACACATGTGCTGAAATGTTCTAAAATACACAGATCAAGCAGTCTTTTAATCGCAGCCGTTGATGAATGTTTTAATCTCGATTGTTGATGAGATGACTGAAAAAGTATAAGAGAAAGGCTTGAGGGTTAGTTGGAGAGACACACACAGTTGCAAAGCTGAGAAATAGATCTGGAATTCTAGGGCAGGTTTGCTAAGAATTTCCGGAGGAATTTTCTGTAGAGGGATAGTATTGGCTAAGGGGATGATCTAATCACAGAGCCAAGAGTTAGTAAGAGGCAGAGGAGCAACAACAAGGACAGCGCAGAGAAGCAAAGCAGCACCTACGCAGGTGCTGCGCAGCGGCTACGCATGATAGCGCAGAGGCTCCAAAGGGCTTCAGAAATTACGCAGAGAGTCTCCAGGGCCAGCGTAAGGCATGCGTCACCCTCTCTAGGGTTACACAGTCCCTCTTTGGGCAACGCAATGGCATTTTGTGGCTAGCAGGGCTGACGCTGGGGCTTCAGGGGCAGCGTTGGGGTTTCTAGGGCCAGATCTGAGTTGAGTCTTGTAAATCTCGTTTGAGGGTGTGGATCAGTCAGATATTTAGCACTAGAACAATAGGTTGGCTGCATATTTGATTTCTTTTATTCTCTATCGGGTTTTCCAGATCTGGAACCCAGATTTACTATACTCATAATCTACTTAATAAAATAAACCCTCATATCTGTTGCACCAGTTTTCCCAGTTTGGGTTTTTCCGGGGACTTATTTCCAAAAATCCATGTGTCACTTTGTTGGATGAGCGTATTATTTAGTAAATGATCTGCATGTGTAGACTGTAGTTGTGTTTATTTTGGTATTTTCTGAATCTAATTTCTAGAAATAACTTGGATTAATTTAAATCAAGTAGGAGGAATAAACCATGATACTGCAGTAGAATTTTCACACATACTAGTGTCAAGGGTCTATGTCATGGTCATGGTGCTCGTCAATTGAAGATATATATAAGAAGAATTACTTTCGGGTTTTCCTCTCCAAGAGGAAGAGGTTTTGGCCCTGGCTTGAAGAGCCTAAACTTTGTGTCTCCTGTGTTACTGATAATTGACTTGATGAAAGACATAATAAGCTAAGTAAGATAACATCTAAGTGGAAGAAGCATAACAAGTATAACATAAGCAGTTATCAAGTAAGAGAATTGAATTAAACATTGCCCTACCAAATTCTCAACACTTATTGCTTCAGCAATCCACTTCCAACCAACTCATGTCAATTCTCACAGTGTTTATAGGTTCCATAAATTAAAGATTGGCATGTAAACTTCAAAATTTCATTAATAAAATTGGCTAGGTTCAATTTCTGTCCCATGGAACTATTTGAGTTCCTTGTTGTATAAGGTTTTCTGCTCAAGTTGCTTGCTAGCAGCTAAAGGTTTGAAGGAATGTCCTTTCTATAAATTGTTATTTACCTTGCATGCTAAGTGTTTGTAGAAAGGCTATCATGCAAACTGTTTGACAAAATGTTCCAAAGAAGATTTTAAAAGTATTGCGAGTTTGTTTGCTTAATTCTAGAAAGGGACATTACAGTGGTAGCAGAGTTGTGTATCCTGCCAGCCTAAGGGGTTTATCAGTGAAAAAATGAATGAATTTTAATGACATCCATGAGACCTCGTGGTCTAAGGGACCACCCACTATCAACTTAATCCATATTCAGATTCTTTTCCATGCTGATTCTGCTGTTATGGATCTTGAGTAAGAAATTCACTGTTTTGTGAAGTCTTGCCTCCTCAAAAAGCTTACTGAGACTGTTCACCTTTAGGCTGTTCTCAAACTGACAATGACTACCTTCATACGCTGTACATTCTTTGATAAAATGTCATTCTATTTCTACCACCCCTCTGTTGCAAAAATGCAAGTTCGTTCTTCCCAATCTTCTTTAGGGACCGACCATCTACAAGTTTCACATCTTAGATGATGGGAGCTAGTCCTCAACTGTGCAATTAAAATTTTAGCTTTTCCCTTGATTGAGGAACTCAAATAACTCTTTATCATCATGTTTCCATGTAGGGTTAAATTCTTTAACATAATATGTTTTTTTTGCTTACCTGTTTTGTCCACATGGCAGTCCTGAATTTTTCTAACACCTACTTTTTTATCTCCTCCTTAGCATGAGGACAGTCATGCAGATTTATGTCTCATTTGCTCAACCACTTTCTATTTTGCTTTATCCATGTCTTTTTCCGACGATTTAGCTCTTCTTCAACAACCAATTTGGGCAATCCGTGTTTATCCATATTTTCAACCTATTTCAAGCAACTTAGCAAATGAATGATCGTTGAAGCCTCAATTGGAAACATACCAGCCTCAGCTAAAAGGATATCATATGGGACCGTTGATTTGACTTTCAGGCTACGTCTGATTAGATGCTTTTGAATTCTTTCTATTTGTCACCATTTGTGGCTTGAGATGTTGCTCTCCCATACTTTGCAACCATAGAGGATAATTGGCACCACTAATAAATCAAAGAGGGTTTTTTCAATTTTGGGATGCCTTTGATATCAATTCAGTAGAAAAGATGTTGGAGCAAGAGAAGGACATTTTTATGCAGGAGGCAAGCTTGGTCATTTGTCTCCATCAAAAGATACCCTTCTTAGCTCATTGGAGGAGGTCGAGGAGTGTTTACATAAGGTGGATCGGACATCTTTCCAACTAATGCAAGCAACTATTGTTCCAGCAGTGACTAACTTCGTTGAGCACAGGTTATTGAGGCACAAGGATAAAGTGGTAAAACTTGTTGCTGCACACAGTTTAAGTGAACTTTTAAAGGTTACATTTCCTAACATTCCGTATAAGGAGGATATCATGATGGACATATTCCAATTAATCATTGAAAGTCTACATGGGTTAGATGATAGCAGAAACCCTTCTTTCAACAAGAGTATTAAGATTCTAGAATTGATGACACAAGTGAAATCATGTGTCATCATGATTGAATTTGATTATAATGATCTTATCCTACAGATGTTTCATCATTTCTTCAATCCTATCAGTGAGGATCATGACACAGCTATCCAAGATCACATGACAGTCATTATGATTACAATTATTAATGAGAGTGATGATAATTCTCAGCCTATAATATCTCTCTTAGTGTCTATTCTCAAACAGAAACAGGTCATCTCTACAACTACTTACAATCCGGTACACTATTGTCAAACAATGTGAAGGGAAGCTGAAACCTTATTTGTTTGATGAGTTAGTGAAAGAAGAAAAAAGGGTTGAGGATATTTGTGTGGACGCACATTCCTTGTCATCTATAGATGCCATCACACGTGAGGATGATAGTAGTGTGAAGTCTACTATCATTGGTTGGAGCATCACTAAACTAATCTCTTGTACAGGGCTTTCAAATTATAGTCACCAAGAACATACTCAAGAAGAGATTAACAATCTTACGGAAGGCATTTTGGGAATAAAGGAGAGAACCAGGATGCTGAAGGACACAATATTACAGCAAGACAATGAGCTTAAAGCCTTGGGAGTTAGGTGTGCTAGGGAAACTGCTTATCTTGCCAATGTTGAGGAACAGTTAGATTTGTTGATGGGGCAGCAACAAAAACCTACTCTTGAGTTGCAGAGCAGCTCTCTCCAAGAATATATAGACAAGGCTTGTAACATCAAAATTCCACATGAGCAATTTTTCACATGGTTGTTCAACCCACATATAGATGATTTGATGACATATAAGAGTGGGATGGATCGCTGGTATAAGGAAGCAAGTACCCAATATTTCAGGTTGTTTTTACAGGATAGCAAGAATGTTGGCATACAGGATCAAGAGACAAAGCTTTGGCATATTAGTATTACAATTGTTATTAGAGTAGCACAGCACCAGCATGGTGGAATTATTTATTGTGTTTGTACTTATTTACAAGGACTTTTTCAAGGGTTGTTGATGACTAGTGAGAGAGACATTCTCTAAGAGTTCGTGATCTCCAGAAGTAATATTGTTGCTATTGACACCTCCTATTTCAGAAGCCATGTCAGTTGGAATGGAGAGAGATTATGAGTTGGTATCCTACTGAGTTGGTGATTTTTAGGAAGGCACCACTAGGTAGGAATATAGCGCAGCAGGAGCATATATATGTTGGGGATGATATATTCTCAATCTATCAATAGGATCCATGTGGAGTACACCCATGGGAGGAAGACATCGACACTCTGAAGATACTCCCCTTGGTTGATTGGCTCAAATATGCTACCACTTTCATGATATATGAGAATACCAGGGTTTGGGATCCAGGGATTCTCTAGTTCAATGGATCGCTACACCATGAGACGGAGCTGGCAAGAGTCACCAGGGTATATAGTATCCTATTGATGCAGCAAGAGTCGATGCATTCTTCAGATCCATTTGGGAATCTATGTGAATTCATCTCCCAACCTGGAAGACAAATCCATATCATCCTGGTCTCTGAATCTTTCTGCGGCCATATCTCGAAAATCTGAGTACTCAAATACACTAGAGAAACCCTGGCTATAAGTCTTCGTGTACTTTCTCTTCCTTGCCCTGCACTGATCTACTACTGCAAAACCCTTTTGTTGCAAACCCTCTGTGCTAGATTTTCTCTGTGAGTTTTGATCTACTCACCAGAAACCCTTTTCGACAACCTCACTGCCTATTGCTGCAACTGAGACAGTTTGATCTTTCCTCCGGATCACCTCCCTAGACTCGAAATCGAACATCTATCTCTGCAATTCACACTACATGGCTAGGCTTGCGCAAATCTGGTTTTTATGTGCTTTAGATCTCTCTCTGAACTGTACAATGTGTTTTAGACCTCTCTTTGAACTGTACAACCCTTGCTCACTTTGCTCTAAAGCCTCTCTGATCTGGTCTTCGCTCTCATACCATGTGAAATATCCACGATTGCAATTACTGGATATTATTCTCCTAACTTGTGTAGTTTATTTGTCCTTTGTAAATTAATATTACAGCAAATAGTGGATAATTCATAATTGCAATCTTCACAAATAAAAATGTTGTGGAATATAAAATGAGGGTTTTATTATTATTCAGTAATTTAGGAGAAATTACAACTGGTTGTCTTTCACTGGCAAACCTCTAGCAAATATTGATCTGCACTAGCAAAATAATCTGGAGACTAATTGTCTCCCTCTGCAACTGGATCTTGCCTCTCTCTCGGCAATTCACACTCCCTAGCTATTTGCACTACTTGGCTAGAAATGCACACGGATGCCTCCAAAAACTCATTCAGCCTCTGAAACATCTTTCAAACAAGTCCTCATGCCTCCCTTTGCCTCTAAAACACATTCACCGTGCCTCCGAAAAATAGATCCGACTTCTAGCAACTGAAACGTGGTCTCCTTCGATAACTCGCACTGGGATATTTGGCTACTCACACTATCTCATGTAGCCTCCTCTGCAGATGAATTTGGCCTCCTCATCCTGTCTCCCTAACACTGGAAAATACTGAGGAAATCTCCTCCAGTCTCTTGCTCCCAAATATATGCTAAAACCCCCGCCTCTAATGCTTCCCTAGCTTCAATTGCACCCTTGTTGAATACCTGCAACTGGGTAGTTGAACTGCTCAAATGATACTCGATGCCTTCTCCAAACCCTTCGACCTGCTCTTATAATCTCTCGTTGGAGTCTCAAATGTTGAAAAGTGTAACTAGGTTCGGTCTTCATAATGACGTGTAATTGTCATTTTATGTAATTGATGTAAAGAAGAAAAATAAAATTATTTTGTAATGCTTGAATCATGGGTTTCATGATCAAGGAATTTTAATTTAATAGTAAAGGCTCCCCATTGTGAGCCCTTAGGTTTGGTCATCAAGTCATAAAGTCTATTGAGTCAATGTCAAAGATGAAAGACCCATTTGGGCATGTAATCTATTGTAAAAGAAAATTTGTGAACCATCCAAGACCATGTCACAAGGTCACCTTCATGTCGGCCTAAAGATGTTTCTAGTAGGACATATCGACCTAGGCTCCAGTTCAAGACGGCTCATTTTTGGTGCACAAATTACTATATATAGGTAGCTTGGCCTTCATTGGAGCACAGAATTTCAGTCAAGAAGAATCTGAAGTAAGAAGTGTGAAAGTCACAAGGAAGATAGACCCATAACCAGCGAGGAGAGGAAAAACGAAAAATTTTGGGCATTTTTTGGGGCTAAACTTCTCGCACGTGTGGCAGAAACTAGGATTTCTGCAGTGGTGATATATCGGTCCTTGTAGCAGTCATCAAAAGGTCTTCAAGACAGCTTCTTTACAAGCCAAGTTCACCTAGAGAGTTATCCATTTTTAGGGCTAAACTTCTCGCACGTGTGGCAGAAACTAGGTTTTCTGCAGTGGTGATATATCAGTCCTTGTAGCAGTCATCAAAAGGTCTTCAAGTCAGCTTCTTTACAAGCCGAGTTCACCTAGAGAAGTATCCAATTATAGCGAAGGAAGAAAAGTATCTCCAAGCTCTATCTTCCTCCTCCCACGTGTGGAATTGCATAGGTACGAATTGCAGGTCTGAGGAAAGAGGTCGAAATTTCAGGGTAGCTGAAAAGTGCAGTGTAAGAAGGGAGGTTGACTTGTGTTACTCAAGAAGGAGAACCATTGAAAAAGGGCCTTGTGACTTGGTCTTGGAAAGGCAAACAGGTCAAGGGTATTGGTCTTCGTATTCGTCAAATGAAGTCTCTATAAGATGAAGAATTTGTTTGGTTTTTCCTCTCAAGTTGGAGAGGTTTTGGTCCTGGATGATTGCCTACATTCTGTGTCTCATCTCTTTATTGTTTATGCTTTGGTAGTTGTTTGATGAAGAAGAACACTATAATAATCTAACTAAAGTGAAGATCCTAATCTAAAGAAGTAAAAAGCATTCATAAAAAGTTATCATTATAAGAGAAATCTCCTAATTGCTATGCCCTAGATTTCTCAACATGTATCATAGCTAAGGTGACAATCTCAAGGAAGGGCATCTTATCAAGAGACACACAAGCATTCAAAAAGGAAATCAGAGCAAATCTAGAAGATCATCAGCGAAGTCAAGATTTACAAGGAAGTGCCAAAACCCTACATCGAAAAAGAATTCTACATCCGAAAGAAGTCTTGGGATTCTCACGTCATCATCAAAAGACCACAAAGACCCTTATCAGGTTGAAGAGATCTACAAATCAAAGTAGCTTGAAAGAGAAGCAAGATCAAGGACGTTGTCATTATCATCATAAGATCTAAGGCAATATCCCTCTCGTTGAAGCAAGGATTTTTCACATCAAACTCCTTATCCTTGAAGAAGATCATCCAAGGAGAATCAAAACATCATCAAGAAGTGATTAGCAATCACCATCAACAAGGACATCATCATCAAAGGATCAAAAGTGATCTCCTCCTCTGTGGAGCCAAAGATCACTCCTGAAGAGAACTATCTTCATCAAGAAGAAGTTTTCTATTATCTATATCATCATCAAATTCAAGGAGATAGCAAGCGGAAGAAGCATCTTAACAAGTAAGTATATTTATGTCTGCATCTGAATCTGTCAAAATGTCATTTTGCAAGGAAAGCAACAAATTGGTTGGGGCTTCAAACTTTCTTGCATGGAATAAAAGGACAAATCTGAATCTCATTGAAAATGGGGTCATGGATCACGTAAAGGGTTCAACCACAAAATCTCCAAAGGAAGATGCTCAAGCACTTGCAAGATTTATGAAAGGGGAAGTAAGGGATCAAAGGATCCTCATAGAATCCATCAAGGATCTCCTCATCCCATATGTATCAAAACATGAAACCTCAAAAGAAATATATGGCAAGCTGGTAGAGGTGTTTTGTGGAAGCACTGCAAGAGAAGTTCTCACTAAGGCAAGAACTCTACAAGTTGAGGATGTGAAAAGAAGAAGGAATAGCCTCATACTTTTTGAGGATATCTTAAATCAGGGATCAACTTCAAGATCTGGGCGAAATCATGTCTGATAGAGAGATGACTACAGTAATACTATATGCACTACCAGAGGAATGGGGTAAGCTTACTCCAAGAATTTATGGGAAGAAAGAAGCTACTCCATTCCAGGATCTATGGTCACTATGCAAGATTGAAGAATCCAGGCTAAAGGCAAAATATGATGTAGGATCAGATGAGCAAAATCAAGCATATGCTATAGTGACAAAAAGAAAAGGAAAGTTTGGTCCTCAGAAGAAGAAGAAGAATATGGCCAAGGTTCAATGCTATGGATGTCAGGAATATGGGCACTATAGGAGAGGTTGTCCTAAGCTCAAGAAGGACAATAGCAAAAGAGGAAGAGAAGAAGCCCGTATCACCGAAGAAATAGAGGAAGTTGAAAAGAAGAAGTCCAAGAAAGAGGAAGTAAAAGATCTCTACTATGATTGAGATAGTTTTCCTCAGCTAATTCTTCTCAAGTTTTTATTTCAAGTCTTTCTGTTGTAAAGTATAGGAATCATTAGAAGAGCATGATAGGATGCATCATGGCATCATAGAAGCATTAAACAAGAGCTTGTGACATCATCATGGAAAAGCATGAAGGATAGTTGGAATAAAAGTCTATGGCAGTCACCTATGGAAGGATATAGCAGCAGCGGGAAAGTTTTAAGGATGGAAGTTTATATTGAAGTTTAGAAACCTTAGCGAATCTTACTAGTCTCTAATATGCAAACCGTAAAATGTTGGTGATATTTTTGCAGAAATATTTATATTTCCAATGATTTTATATTAGTCTATATAAAATTTTGGCAATTGTTGAGGTAAAATATTTTTGTATTGTAAAATTTTGGCGAATCATTTTTAGAAAAAAATGGAAATCAGCGAATCTTTTTTTTGGAAAAAGCATGGAAAATTAGCTCACCTGCGAATATTAGACCCTAAAATGTTCCTTGATATAGCTCTTCGTAACCTCATTGAAAGCATAAGTGGTACTTTTGAGGAGAAGAAAAGTCATCTAACACGAAGCTCATCATACATCAGGCAAGTAGAAACATCTGTTGGATGAGGATACTCAAGATCCTCTATTGGAATCTTCATCGGAAGGTGCACCAATGAAAAGGAAGCAAGTGTTTCATCACGAATTCGAACTTGGAGGAATTCATAAAAGGATGGTATGATGTCAAAAGGCAGGTCAAGGGATTGAAGTTCTTTAAATCAAGGAATTTGTTGAAGGAAGTCTAGCTAGCCTAAAAGAAAAATGAGGTATGTGTGCTTGTATTTGAGAAACTAGAGTCATGTCATATAGTTGCAGGTAACATGGATAAATGCTCTATCTCGAGAGCATGACCAAAAGAAAAGGATCTCCTCCATTGAAAAGATGCAGGAAAGGCATGGGTCACACATTGACTAGATGAAATCAACATACTATGTCCTCATATGAAATATGAGGTGATCGACAATAATTGGAGGCACTGTGATCAAAAGTTCCTGGAAGGAAATGTGTGAAGAAAGAAAAGAAGAGATCGTGAAATATGAACCTATGGAGAAGGCAATCAACATCCAAGGACTGAGAGATTTGACTATGATATCTCCATGAAAGATATGAAGACCCTGATGGAAGTCTGAAAAGGAAGGAGACCCTTGACAATGTATATCTTTTGGAGATCTTTCAATATGTATGCAAGATGTTGATGCAAATCGGAAGATGTCATGATGAAAGACCATTACAAAGGTACTTATTGATTTTATGTTCATTTCATATTTTTGAATAATATTTGGATGAACTTATGCAGGGTTTCCAAGATGTTGTGGATGTCTTCCACCACTAATGACCATGTAGAAGGATGAAAGATCCTTAAGAAAACATGGCATGAAGAAGGTAGCATGGCATGAAGGAAGGCCAGATATGAATTGATGGATCACTTTCCGATGAAAGAAGTAACAACATGACTCATGAATGAAAGTGATAGATGGTTTGTGCCCTACAAGGAAGTTTCAAAAAATGTAGACTCTATGAAAAAGAAGAAAAATTCATGACATCGAAGAAATGAGTTCTACAAGCGATTAGTTGTCCCATGATCTGCACCTGAGGAGCTGCTGAAAGCAAGTCCCTGGTCAAGAGGGAGCTTGGATAAGTCCCAAACTAAGAAGGAGCTTGGGTACATTCCTTTTATGGAATGGGTGTGAAAATTCAGAAACTTTGAATCCTACTGCAGTAACCAATAATATTTCTTCTATTTGTTAAATTACTGAAACAAATTATTTGCAGTTTAACTACAGCAAATATCGAAATACATACACTGCAGTATTCACAAATCAATTACTGCGGAAAAATAAATGTAAGGAAAATACTAGCACAACAATAAACACATTCACACAGTTATTTTTGGACAATTGTCCCCGGAAAAACCAATGTGGGAAAACTGATGCAGAAAATGAGGGTTTCTCTCATTAATCTTAAGCAAAAATCTCATGTACAAGATATGAATAGCATAATAGAAAAAGAATCACTGAGAGAAATTTACAGACGAATTTCTCACGCTCCCCAGTGAATTTCCGACCCTGAGGACCTACTACCCTCACGATAACCTCACTATGTCACCCTCTGCACAGTGCCTGCGTCACTGCCTCTGCGTTGGCGATTGCATCCCTAAACTGCGATGCCTTTTCCTGCCTTCTCCTACACTCTCGACTATTGTCGATACCCTCTCTCTCTCAACTGCAACTCACCCTCTGATTCAATTTTCTCTTGTCAAACTTTAGCCAGTGAGAAAATCGATCTGCTTGGGCAACTAAGTATCAGCGTGGTGTGTTCTCCAAGTGCCCTTCAATTTCCTTCTTATAATATTCTCGTTGAACTTTCAACGGCCTAGATTAGATCCTAATCAATTTCTCAAATCATCTTGACTCGATCTTTGTCTTTTTTCTAGAAGTTCAACACCCAGTTTAATTAATACCCTTTAATTATTTTAATTTCATAAGCTTAGAATTAAGCATCCATTAAAAATAATTAATTATTTTAATTAAATTGTCTCCGATAGGAATTTCCCAAAACAATTTATGGGTCTTGGAGAATGCATATGTCCTAGCCTGTCTACAAATTCTTGAGGCTAGAGCACATCTGATGCTACAAAAATCAACAATGGGTTGGTCATCACTGGTTAAGAGGGAGTGACAGATATGGTTCTCTACTTCATGTGTCATGCACTAGACAAGGACTAACAGTCGTAAGTCTTAGTGAAGGCCATGAAGAGAGATAGACACATCATTCTTGTCTTCACTTGGGAAGACAAAATGGAGGATTGGGTAAGCATCTGGCATCCAATACTCTTCGAGGATGTGGTAGGGCATATAAGATAAGAGGGATCATGAAGGACCAATATTCTTCAAGGATCGAGAATCTAGGATAAGAATAGTCCTAGAAGGACATATCTTGTGAACACTCGGGTGGGGTATGCTCCTTGAGAGACAATGATGATGGTGTCTATCAGTCATTGATCTCGCCAAAATTGTGCTCCGATCCTGTGGAGAGATAGAGTTGTTAGTCAAGGCCTTGCTGACAATGTTGGTTGATATGTGTGAAAATTCCTAGATTTGACAATCTAAGAAATCCTACTTGCAAGTATCTGAGTTACTTCTCCTATTATGTAAATTGCATTTAGATAATTAATTCAGATCTGAATTACTGAAGTAACTACTGAAGCAACCTACACTTAATCAATCAACTGAGCAAGAAATCAATCACACATAGAACACCTTTATTTTGGACTAAGTCCCCAGAAAAACTCAATGCGCGAAAACCAGTGCGGCAGATCTGAGCGTTTGTATTATTAAGCAATAGCAATTTCTGAATACATATCCGAGTACCTCAAGGGTTATTCAGTTACAGAGAGAAATACTGGCAAAAAGAAATTGTGAGAATACCTCACTCAATCACTGGAAAATCTGGCAAAATCCGGACACTGGAGACGCTGCCCTTGGAGGTCACTGCGTAGGCCCTGCGTCACCTCCTCTAAGCACTGCGTCACCCCAGCTGTGGATTGATCTGACTCCCGGAATCACAGATCTCAGTCTCCCGGTCTCACATCCCGGCTTCCAGCTTCTGGATCATTTCCAACAGTAAAATATCGGAAACCCTCTAAGCCATTCCGCAGCCTTTACGTAGCCCTACGTGGCTCTGTGTAGCCTCTGCATCACCCTCACTGGCTCTGTTGGACGTCTCTCTACCTCTCTCTACTGATGATTCTCCGGATGTTATCTCTGCCCCTCATTGCACTGAATCACTTAGATTTGATCTTTGTCCGAGCACTTGCTCTGTCAAAAGAATTTGATCTCAAGATTCACTCCGTGTGTGTCTTTCCAAATGACCCTCGAGCCTTCCTTTATAGTCTTCTCGTTGAGAAATCAACAGTTGAGATTAGAACTTTAATCAACGGCTAAGATTATAACATGACTTGATCTTCGCTTTCTAGATCATTCTCACTCTGTTTTATTAATACCTTTTAATTATTTAATTTCCCCAAGTTAGACTTAGGGTCTCCATTACCCGTGTTTAAGCCTCTCCGCCAAATTTGGGGCTTAGAGCACTTCTGATGTTACCAAAAATCAACACTTCCTCTTAGTGAGGAAAGTCCTCTAACAACATGTCTGCTACATACTGCTTTGACCTTGAAGCATCCTCTGCACTGCTAAAGTATGACAAGTTGTCCATCAGCCACTGCGTTGCTGCTGCAACTGTACTGCTGCCCATGACACTACCACTACCACTGTTGCATTTGTACTACGACTCCCTCTCAAGTGTTGCATATGTTATGCTGCTAGCACTGCCACTACTAACACTACATCTGCACTGCAACTCAGCTGCTGAGAGAAGCAACTGAAATCAACCAATACTGAACAAGTGTTCAAGGGATGCAGCTTGGTGCTGAAGACTCTGACTGCTGGTAACTACTACGTTGTCCCTATGATGCACTGCGTTGTTGCTGCTCTACACTGTGCAGCACTACTTTGCACTCTCGAGCACTGCGTTGTTCCTTCTCTGCTCTGCACTGCTCCAGAAATAGGCATTACTACCTACTAAATTGTCGCTCCATCACCCCTCGGCTCCCACTGAAGACTCCTCCATCCAGCGACTGCAAATATGGGCTCCCGTAGCAAGGTATTGATCCATGAGGTGGGCTCCTGAAGGATCCTACCCAACTGAAGTTCAAGATGAGCTACAGTTCTATGTCACCCCACTTTTCTCCTCGAGGAGCGTGGGCACTCAACGAACTCATCATGCTCGATCTTTGCAGCTGCAACCTTCGAATCATGTTTCTCATCCTTGTCCTTTTTCTTCAAAGGACACTGTGATGCAAAGTAGCCCATCTCACCACATCCGAAGCATTTCACCTTCAAGACATCTCTCTTCAGTCTCCGTTTCCCTTGCTATCCCCTCGATGTTGGGGCTGCATTCTCCTCCTCCTTTGGACTCTTAGACCCGCTCTCGTTGCTACCGTCAACTTGCACTTGACTAGATCTCTCCTCAACTCTTCCTCCTGAAGTGCTAACCACATCTGCTCCCAACTAGGAAGCATAGCCCTGCCCAAACTGCTTTGGACAAAAACTTGCCACTCCTCTGTGACTTCTTTAAGGGCTAGCCTCACCATAGTTGCCGAAGATGGGGTGGATCCCACAACTGCCAACTGATCTCGAATCTCCTGAAGCCTCGTAAGGAATGGAGCAATGTGCTCCCCCTTCTGCATCTAGACCAACCGGAGCTTCTGTTCCAAGTACATCTTCTGCTGCTTGAAAGTTCCTTCATACAGCAAGGACAAGGCCTCCCACATCTCCCTGGCAGTGTTCTTGCTAGCTACATGAGAGACTATGTGATCCTTGACACCATCAAGGATCATCCTCTTGGCCTTTTCTATATTGGATCGATACTTCTTAAGTTGATCTAGATCTAAAGGTATAACAACCACATTCGCCACGAACATCTTGACATCGTATTCATCTAGAAGGAATTGAATTATTTCCTTCCATATTACATAGTTGGGGGAACCCTCCAACAGGTCTTGATCTCTAAGACCATGACCTGCCACCTCAGTCGAACACTGTCAAACTGCTTCCCCTTTCTCCCCCTCTGCGTAGCCTAGGCAATCTTACGCACGCCTTCTGGAGCTCGTAGATTTGCTGCCCTGATCTGCTACTCAGATCCTGGAAAAATGTTGAATTCCTCGACTAGGAACTCAATGAGGAAGAATTCCCTGCTATGTGCTCTCTTTTTTTCTTCTGACACTTCTCTGCCCGGCAACTACCTATAGAAAAATTGTGTCGCTCCGAATCCGCGTGAAGGCTCTGCGTTGCGCCCTCTGCCTCGACAAAATCTCGAACTAGAAGTCCTACCTCTTTGTCGACTCACTCAAAGAGAGACAACCTCGAAAAATCAGCCCTTCTGGCTAGAACTACGCAATCCCCTTAGGGATTCGATCTTCTGCTACTGCAGCAATTTAGCCTTCTCTTCAGAGTCAGATCTGCTCTTCCTGTTTCACATCAAATCCTCTGATACCATGTGAAAATTCCTAGATCTGACAATCTAAGGAATCCTACTGCAACTATCTGAGTTACTACTCCTATTATGTAAATCGCATTTATAGAATTAATTCAGATATGAATTATTGAGGTAACTATTGAAGCAGCCTACACTTAATTAAATTGATTCTGAAACAAGGAAACTAAGCAAGAAATCAATCACACATAGGACACCTTTATTTTGGACAAAGTCCCCGGAAAAACCCAATGCGGGAAAACCAGTGCAACAGATCTGAAGGTTTGTATTATTAAGCAGTAGCAATTTTTGAATACATCTCTGAATACCTCAAGGGTTATTCAGTTACAGAGAGAAATAGAGGCAGAAAGGAATTGTGAGAATACCTCACACAATCATTGGAAAATTCAATTGATCTGGAGTCTGGACACTGGAGAAGCTGCCCCTGGAGGTCACTGTGTAGGCCCTGCATCACCTCCTCTAAGCACTGCATCACCCCAGCTGTGGATCGATCTGACTCCTGGAATCACAGATCTCAGCCTCCCGGTCTCACACCCAGGCTTCCGGATTTTGGATCTGTTCTGACAGTGAAATCTCGGAAACCCTCTAAGCCACTACACAACCTCTGCGTAGCCTCTACGTCACCCTAACTAACTATGCGTTGGCTCTGTTGGACATCTCGCTGCCTCTCTCTACTGATGATTCTCCGATTGAGAAAATCTCTCTCTCCGAATGTTATCTATGTCTCACTGCACTGAATCACTTAGATCTGATCTTCGTCCAAGCACTTGCTCCGTAAGAAGAATTTGATCTCAAGATTCACTCTGTGTGTGTCTTTCCAAATGACCCTCAAGCCTTCCTTTCTAGTCTTCTCGTTGAGAAATCAACGGCCGAAATTAGATCTCTAATCAACATTGAAGATTA
The DNA here is from genome assembly GCA_034641835.2 of Pinus albicaulis. NCBI lineage: Eukaryota > Viridiplantae > Streptophyta > Pinopsida > Pinales > Pinaceae > Pinus > Pinus albicaulis. The sequence goes on from CM076575.1 coordinate 1,498,811,578, forward strand.
TAACATGACTTGATCTTCGCTTTCTAGATCATTCTCACTCTGTTTTATTAATACCTTTTAATTATTTAATTTCCCTAAGTTAGACTTAGGGTCTCCATTAAAATAATTAATTACTTTAATAAAACATGATCTGAGTGGAATTTTCACAAACGGTTTTTGGAGTTCTTTGGAATACCCGTGTCTAAGCCTCTCCACCAAATTTGGGACTTAGAGGATTTCCGATGCTACCAAAAACCATCAATATGATGCTATATAGATGGGTTACCAATCCAACTCTTCTTCTGAGAATTCTTCAGATTGAGAATGACCAAGTACCTTGGATGGATTATGAATAACTCCCTAGTTAAGAGGGAGTGTTGAAAAGTGTAACTAGGTTCAGTCTTCATAATGACATGTGTAATTGTGATTTTATGTAATTGATGTAAAGAAGAAAAATAAAATTATTTTTGTAATGCTTGAATCATGGTTTTCATGATCGAGTAATTTTATTTTAATAGTAAAGGCTCCCATTGTGAGCCCTTAGGTTTGGTCATCAAGTCATAAAGTCTATTGAGTCAATGTTAATGATGAAAGACCCATTTGGGCATGTAATTTATTGTAAAAGAAAATTTGTGAACCCTCCAAGACCATGTCACAAGGTCACCTTCATGCCGGCCTTAAGATGTTTCTAGTAGGACATGTCGAACTAGGCTCCAGTTCAAGTCGGCTCATTTCTGGATGCACAAACCACTGTATATAGGCAGCTCGGCCTTCATTGGAGCACAAAATTACGGTCAAGAAGAATCTGAAGTAAGAAGAAGTGCGAAAGTCACAAGGAAGATAGCCTCATAACCAGTGAGCAGGAGAGGATAACGAATATTTTGGGCACTGCTTTAGGGCTAAACTTCTCGCTCGTGTGGTAGAAACTAGGGTTTCTACAGTGGTGATATATCAATCCTTGTAGCAGTCATCAAAAGGTCTTCAAGTCAGCATATTTACAAACCGAGTTCACCTAGAGAAATATCCAATTATAGGGAAGGAAGGAAAGTATCTGCAAACTCTATCTTCCTCCTCCCTCGTGTGAAATTGCAGAGGTACGAATTGCAGGTCTGAGGAAAGAGGTCGAAACTTCAGGATAGCCAAAAAGTGCAATGCAAGAAGGCAGGTTCACTTGTATTAGGCAAGAAGGAGAAACATTGAAGATGGGTCTTGTAACTTGGTCTTGGAGAGGCCAGAAGAGGCCAGAAGAGCAAACCCAACCAGCAGAAGACCAGCAGTGCAGTCGCCACGCAGTCCCCACGCAGAGTGACGCAGAGACTGCGCAGGGCTTGTCGTCCGGGGCTTGTTGGTCAGTCAGGCTTCCAGTATCAATGTGAGATTTCTCTCACTAACTCTTTGTCAATCATATTCTCTCCAAGGATAGCCAGAAAGGCATCCCAGATTTGTATTCAGAAAATTACTGCATAATATATAAACCCTCAGATCTGCTACACTGGTTTTCCCGTGTTGGGGTTTTCAAGGGATGTTTGTCCAAAAATAACAGTGTCCTGTGTTTTCATTATTCTTTCTTGCTCAGTTTCTGTTTTCACAAATGTATTTTAATGAGTGAAGGTTGCTTCAGTAACTACTTCGATATTTAAAAAGTAATCTTAAATAAACTTGTTTAAATCAAATTTGCAAGTAGGAGAAGTAGTTCAACTTGTTGCAGTAAGGATTCCAGATCTAGATCTTGGAATTTTCACATGGTATCTAAGCGTGTATTGTGAAACAGGAAGAGAAAATCCAGCGCTGAGTTGGAGGCCGAAGAGCTGCAGAAAGCAGCCATTCGAATCCCCAGAGGGATTGCACAGTCCAGGCTAGGAGGGCTGAAATTTTCGGGAAGGTCTCTCTCTGAGTGAGTCGACAGAGAGGTAAGACTTCCAAATAGGATTTTTTTCCAAGGTAGATGGAGCAGTGCAGAGCTGGTGGGATGTGGTTTCTGCAGGCAAATCTTGATTTTACCGGGCGGAAAGTTTCAGAAGAAGAAGAAGCAACACAGTGAAGGAAGTCTCTCTCTCGGGAAGTTCCTTGCCGGGGATTTCAGTTTTCCAGGATCTGAGCAGCAGATCCAGGCAGCAAATCTATGAGCTCCACAAGGAGTGTGTAAGCCTATCTAGTGTTGCACAAAGGGGGAAGAAGAGGGGCAGATTCGACATTTTTTAACGACCATGGCAGCTCACGGGCTTAGAAATAAGGACCGGTTGGAGGGAGCCTCCAACTACGTGATCTGGAAGGCAAGGATCACTTATCTTCTAGATGAATACGATCTCAAGCTCTTCGTGCAGAACACGGTAGTTGTCCCTACATATCCAGATCAGTTGAAACAGTACAAGGCTGATATGGCGAAGGCGAAAAGGCTAATCCTTAATGGAGTCAAGGATCACATTGTGTCCCATATAGCTAGCAAAGATACTACCAGGCAGATGTGGGAAGCCTTGGCCACACTATATGAGGGATCTTCCGAGCAACGGAAGATGTACCTTGAGTAGCAACTGAGGATGGTGCAGATGCGGAAAGGGGAGCGCTTTGATCTATTCCTGTCGAGACTTCAGGAGATTCATGACCAACTTGCAGCAGTAGGGTCTACCCTTTCTCCTACAACGATGGTAAGATTGGCATTGAATGCAGTCACTGATGATTGGCAAGTATTTGTCCAGAGCAACCTTGCCAAGTTGGGTAGAGATGTGGGCTGCTCTTCAGCAAGAAGAGCTAAGGAGAGACTTGGTCAAGTGCAAACTTGATGGCAGCAGTGGCAGTGGATTGAAGGTGAAGCAGGAGGGGGAAGATGCAGCCCTTGCATCCAAGGGCAGCAGGAGCATCGGAGACGTAAGAAAGACGTCTCGGAGATCAAGTGCCTCAAGTGTGGTGAACTTGGTTACTATGCTTCCCAGTGTCCTTTGAATCATAAGGACAAGGACGAGAATCATGATCTGATGGCTGCAACCACGAAGATCGATGAGGATGAGTACGCCATGAGTGCTCACGCATCTCCAAGAGGGTGATGGGGCGACATTGACTTGTAAGTTCGCAAGAACTACAGTTGGGCAGGATCCTGGAGGGGTCCACCTCTAGGATCACAACCTTGCTATGGGTGCCCATAATCAACAGTAGCAGGCTAGAGGAGTTTTCAGTGATGCAAAGGAGTGCAAAAACGGCAGATTTAGTAGTTAGCAACGTTAACATCTTAGCAGCACAGAGTAGAGTTGCAGCAACACAGAGGGACGCAGCAGCAACACAGTGCTTCAGAGGGACAGTGTGGGACTAGCAGCAGTCGGTGTTTCATGGATGTTTTTCAGTTGCTTCTCTCAGCAGCTGAGTTGTAGTGCAGAGTTAGCAGTGGCAGTGCTAGCAGCAGATGCAGCATTTGAGAGGGAGTTGCAATACGAATGCAGTGTTGATCGTGGCAGGGACAGCAGCAGCAGCAACACAATGATTGATGGAGAGCATGTTAGACATCATCAGTGCAGAGGGAGATGCTTCAGAGTCAAAGCAGTGTGCAGCAGGGCATATCTGTCAGAGCACATTCCTCGCTCAGAGGGAGTGTTGATTTGTGGTAGCATCGGATGTGCTCTAAGTCTCGAACTTTGTGGAGAGACTTAGACACATGCGATACAGATAACCCGGAAATTGTTTTGGGAAATTCCACCCAGAAACAGTGTTATAAGAAAAATTAATTATTTTTAATAAGGACCCTAATTCTAACTTAGGAAATTAGAATAACTAATGAGTATTAATGTAAACTGTGGATGAAACTTCTAGAAAAAGCAGATCAAGTCTAATATAATTGGAGATCTAATCTCGGTTGTTGAAGTCTCAACGAGAAGACTATAAAGGAAGGCTTGAGGGTCATTTGTAAGGGATACCAAGGGGATCTAGAGATCAAATTTTTCTTACGGAGCAGTGCTCGGAAGAAAATCAGATCTAAGTGATTCTTGAATGCAGTTGAGGGGTAGAGTAATTCCGGTTGGAGATTTTCCTGAGCCAGGAATACATCGCGGAGAAGATAAAGAGCGGATCAACAGAGGCAATGCAGTCCCATGCAGATGCAGCGCTGCAGCCTTGAGGAAATCCGAATTCAGTTGAGGATCAGTCAAATCTAGTGCCAGAAAGCCGGGGTGTGACACTAGAAGAGGCCAAGAGCAGATCCAGCCAGCATAAGACCAGCAGCGCAGAAGCCATGCAGTCCCCACACAGAGTGACACAGAGATTGCATGGTGACTTCACAGAGAATGCGCAGCACAGTGGAGGGCTTGTCGTCTGGGGTTTTTTGGTCAGTCGAGCTTCCAGTATCAGTGTGAGATTTCTCTCACTAACTCTTTGTCAGTCATATTCTCTGCAACAATAGCCAAAAAGGCATCCCAGGTTTGTATTCAGAAAATTACTGCATAATATATAAACCCTCAGATTTGTTGCACCAGTTTTCCCGCATTGGGTTTTTCTGGGGACATTTGTCCAAAAATAACAGTGTCCTATGTTTGCATTATTCTTTCTTGCTCAATTTTTGTTTTCACAAATGCATTTTAATGGGTGAAGGTTGCTTCAGTAACTGCTTCGATATTTTAAGAAGTAATCTTAAATAACTTGTTTAAATCAGATATGCAAGTAGGAGAAGTAGTTCAGCTTGTTGCAGTAAGGATTCCAGACCTGAATCTTGGAATTTTCACAACTACCCTTGGATCTTAGTCCAGTGGGATCTCCTTTACTGGCCTTTGGGTTTTAGAGTGGTACTATATGGGAAACCTAGATTTTGGTTGCGTGGTCTCGCTCCCTCATCCACATACATTACTCCCCTTCCATTCATTATAGCCCCATTTATCATTTCTCCCACCTAGGTCTACATCCCTCCACTCGGTCCACATGGGGTTAGTCTCCCCTTCCCCTAAACCACACCTTGGGTCGGGCCTAAAACGATGCCTCGAAGGTTGATGCATTGAAAAGAAAAATAAAAACATAAATGGCCACATTCAACAATAAAATGTACCACAAAATGCAAAAGATGGTCGAGACAAACACATTTAGCAAGTGGGCAAAAGCCAAATGCATGATCTCTGCCCCATACCCATGGTCATCACCCTGGTTCCTATAGGCCCTAGATGAGCCTCCTTTATCATTCTGGAACCCATGATTGTCCAAACCCCTAGTGGGCAATGAACCGCCCTACCTTAAAAGGGGTATCCTCTTATCTTTTGAGCCCCGAGCAGTTAATCAAAGAAAAATCATAAAAGGCGAAAGGCATATAAATAAGGGTGGAAAAATCAAGGTCGAGGTATCTCAAAGACTCAAACACCAAGATTGCTCCCTCCTATACATTATATACCCAAGTGTGTGGGCTTCCCTTTATTAGCTACCCATGTATCCCGACATGTCGCCAAGGATTGCCCCTTTCATTCCCTATTCCATTCATCTCTTTATCACATGCCACCACCATTTGAAGGATGTACCTTGGACATACTATCCCTGTTGATTTTTTGGGTAGCATCGTATGTGCTCTAGCTCCAAAACTTTGTGGAGGGGCTAGAACACATGAGATCTCCATGACCCAGAAATCGTTTGGAGAAATTCCACCTAGAGCTTAAGTTATTCAAATAATTAATTATTTTAATGGAGACCCCAAGTCTAACTTAGGGAAATTATATAATTAAAGTGAATTAATTTAAACATATGAGTGAGAATGTTCTAAGTGACGAGGATCGAGTCTTTTCTAATCTTAGCTGTCAATTAGAGACTAGATCACGGTCATTGATTCGTCAACTCGAAAATTATTAAAGGAAGGCTTAGGGTCAGTTGGAGGAAACACATAGAGTAGCAGCACTTGAGCTAAGTCGAAATTCTGGGGCGCAGTTTGCTGAGAATTTCGAAGTGAACTTGCAGTGCAGTGAGGGGCAGCTCGACAACAGGATTTCGGATCCAAGGCCGATAATACAATTGCAGAGAAGCAGATCTACCCAGGATGGAAAACGCAACCCTTGAGAGGGTAACACAGGCCTAGCTGGGCTCACGCAGAGTTGATGCAAGCCCAGAGGGGTGACGCAGTCCAGGAGGAGGTGACGCAGAGCCAGAGCCTGCAGTGTTGGGATTTTTGTGGGGCAGATCGAGCTTAGTTTCAGAAAATCGAAGAAGGGTGACGCAACCATTAGGAAGGGTGACGCAGTTCCAACGCAGAGCTTGTTGGGGACTGCGCAGGCACCTGTGGGGCTCGTCATTCTGACGTTGGATCAGCCATAATATCTGTCTCCGAATAGAGGTACTTCTACCAAGGAAATTCTCTATTGAGTGAGCCACATTGGCACCCTAGATTGTATTCACAAATCTACATAATAATAAAAACCCTCAAGAGTTGCTGCACCAGTTTTCCCGCATTGGGTTTTTCCAGGGACATTTGTCCGAAAAATTTTGTGTCCTTTGTCTGCATGATTGCTTATTCTTTAGTACTTGATATGTATAATTGTGTAGGCTGCAGAGTATTTACTTCGACATTTTCATGAATAATTCATAAAATAACTTGTAAAGTTAAATAAACAAGTAGGAGAAGTAAATCAAATTTTCTAGCATCTGCAGTAGGATTTTTGTTTAGAAAATTCAGAAATTTTCACATGGTATCAGAGCATTTGCAGATCAGGAAGAGCTGAAGCCATCAGCAGAAGATCGAAGAAACTTTGCGGCAAGAAGGTAGTTTTCTCGAGTGACAACGCAGATCCGGAGAGAGGCAAGGAAGGGTAACGTAGTCACCAGCAGGGCTCACGCAGAGGGACGCAGAGCCAGGAGAGGCGACATTGTAGCTGCGCAGAGATAGCGCAGTGCTTGTTGAGCCAGCGCAGAAATTTTGAGCCTCTAGTTGCCATGGCTGGAAGTGCAGATCGTTTTTCTTCAGTAATTGCTAGTGGGGCATTGAAAGTCCTATTTCTCATTATGGCACTTATGGACTTCATCAGGCCTCTTAGAAGGCCCAATGACATGTACTATTGATCATTCGACCTCTTGAGAGGCTTATTCTTTTGTTTATGAGCTAGTTTGGTAGGCTTGTCACCAAAAGTTAGTTATTTTGCACATTATTTTATTCTAGGGGCTAATGTAGGCCTAATTAGCGAAATCGAACTCATTAGAAGTGTATAGATACAAGTGATGTGAATTCATTTTAGCAACATCACCTGAATTGGACTTGTATCTCTTTAGAAAACTTCGCTATCCTTCTTGGAGGAGGAATTTTTGGAGCATGGAATGAATTTTGATGTTTGGATTATTTTCTCTTTTCTTGGAGCTTCTTGATTGGCAAAGTGATGATGGTTGGATATACTTTGGAAAGATTTAGTATGATGGACTGTAAATCCGTGTCGACACCAATGGAGCTCAACTTTAAGAAGTTGAGTGGTAGCGCTGTTGGGCCCGTGCTAGCAAATCCTACCGAGTATCTTCAACTCGTAGGGGCCCTGATGTTCTTAGTGAACACCCATTTGGACGTATGTTGTGTAGTGAACACTTTGAGTCAACACATGGTTGATCATAACATTCACTGGGTTGGTGCCAAGAAACTCTTGAGATATCTCTGAGGCACGATAGACCATGGGCTAAGATACATTGCCAGGAGTATGACACTCCATGGATATACTGATGTCGATTGGGTTGGCAGTGTGGTGGATCGCAAGAGCACATTTGGATGCTACTTCACACATAGATCTGCTTCGGGCAGGAAATTGAAGTTGGTACCCTTGAGCACTGCTGAGGCCGAATACATTGTAACATGTATGGCCTATTGTGAAGTCACTTGGTTGCGAAAGCTCTTTAGTGAGTTGTTTGAGCATGTGCTAGATGCCACTGTTATCCTTGTGATAACTAGAGGGGGATTCGTTTGTCATAGAATCCCATGTTCCACGAATGATCCAAGCATGTTGATGGTTGGTACCACTTTATCCGGGATATGGTACAACGAGGTGCCGTAAGGCTCGATCATATAGGAACTGATGAGCAAGTCGTGGATATTCTCACAATGCCCTTGGAGAAGGTCATGTTCCTAACCTTCCGTGAGAATCTTGGTATCGTGGAACGACCCTATTCTGAGAGTCTTGTTGGACGATGAGCTCTGGGAGCTATGGGGGGCTTTGGGGATAGCTTCTCGGAGCTATAAGCAACCACAGGGCTAGGCTTGTTGAACCTTGTTGGTGTGCTTGGGCTCCACCGTTATGATGACTGAGTGGGTTCGCCTCTCATGCTCTGTGCCCCGTATGCATCCTACCCATTTGAGTTTCGAACTCATGGGAAGTACCTCTCATTTGGCCAATGAGGTGGGAAAATCTAGAGACTAGTAGCAAAGACTGATGGACGCATCAGAGATTGTCGTACTCTCTATCTATTGTCGTACTCTCTATCTAGGATGATACGTGTCCAACCACTTGATCTAGGATCAAGTCTAGTGAGATTTAGGACCTCCTACTGACTTCGGGTCAAATAAACCAACTTCGGGTTGGTATGTGACTCTTTGAGTCCATGTGAGGTTTCGGACCCCCAACTGACTTCAGGTCAGTGAGACTAACTTCGGGTTAGTATATATGACTCTCTTGAGTCCAAGTGAGGTTTCGGACCTCCTACTGACTTCGAGTCAAATAAACCGACTCCGGGTTGGTATAAGACTCTTTGTGAGTCCTATAGAGGTTTCGGACCTCTGGGCTGAATCTATCAGCCGGGAATGATGTCTTTGTGACTGGCCCACTTCTGTTCTGCAATAAAGAGGCTAGCAAAGCAAGTTACGGCAAGATGACGCACGATGTTTGATTGCACAGGTGGATGAAGTTCTCCCTAGTTGAGAGAGAGTGTTAAAATTGGACAACTAGGTCCAAACTCCATGTTGTGATACTCAGATGAAGACACCAATATTTTTATTGGTTCATCTTTCGAAGAGGTGCAAGATCGATCTAAAGATCATCTTGATCCGATGAGCAGAACATTTATTTTGAATTTATTTTTAATACTTTCAAAATATGTGCAGGTCGGCCTTAAGATTTTACACCCCAGCAAATGTGTCACACACCCTCAGTGATTGATATAAATAGAGTCAACGTTGGAGGACATTTCAATCATCTCATCACACACATCCTCATGATCTAGAAATGGATGCCGTAAATATGGATGATGTCGTAAATCTGGATGATGCCGGAAATGGATGCTGTAAATATCAATGTTCCACCAAGTCCCCTGGAGGTGGGAGCGAGGGGGCGAGGGAGCGCAGGAGAGACCTATGCAAAAGCTCCCTACCAATTTTCAGGAAACGTGGGGGGACATCGGAGTCATAAAAATTATAAAATATAAAAATATATATAATATTATAATATTATATATGATATATCATTGGAAAATTTAATAATAAATATTCATAATGCAATTGTATTTTTCATTTTTGCAAGGAAAGTTTATACAATCATCATACACCTACATCATGAAAGATAAATCATAAATGATAAAATTTAAAAATTATAAATCGATGAATGATGAATCATCTAACTGAAACAAATTTAAAAGTTAAAAGTTAAAACATACATCATAGATTCATATGTAACTTTGTAACTGTATAATCATTAATGTAACTACTAGCAATGTACAATGAAAATAAGTTTAAGATATCATATGAGTCATGACATATATGATATTATATCAAGATTCAAAATAAACTTTAAACTGAAGTTTACAACTCAAGTCTGAAACATAAATATTAAAACTTACAAGCAAATAAGTTTAAAGTTATGTTTGCAACAGTGAAACATAAAACATAAAACATAACTTCTTCCGACTGCGGGCTTCTTCCGGCGGCTGCGGCAAGTGCTAAGGGTTGGGCGGCAAGTGTTAAGTGCGGATGATACAATGATACAATGAAAACAAATGAAACCTAAAAATTAATTTAATTAAACAATCAATTATTAAAATATATATATATATATATATATATATTTTCATTTTTTTTTTTTAAATTGTGGGCCCCACACGCCCCCTCACGCTCCCTCCCGTCCCCTCACGCCCCCTCAAGCTCCCTTCACGCTCCCTCACGCTCCCGAAAGCACCCTGGACCCCGTCCCCTCACGCTCCCTCTCGTCCCCTCTCGCTCCCTCACGCTCCCTAAAGCACCCTCGACCCCTCAATCTGAGGAAACGTCCCCTTTGACATCCCCCTTAATTTTTTGATTTTTGGGAGCATTGGGAAACATCCCCTGGAAGTCCCCAAGACCCCGGAGCGCGAGGGGGCAAGGATTCTAGACCCCTAGGTGGGGGGGCGAGTCCCCGTGTAACACTGGTAAATATGGATGATGCCGAAAATGGATGCCGTAAATCTGGATGATGCCGGAAATCTGGATGTGGGATTCTTTTGTTGAATTATGTTGATTTTTGATGAGTTGTCTTTAAGGGCTGTGTGTGTGACACTTCTAGTTGGCTGACTGTATTGAGACTTTGCTGGTTGAAGCATCCCGTTGACCGTCGTAATGCACCAACACACTTATATTTTTCTGGCTTGTCTTTTGTCGATCTACTGGTATGTTCTATCAGCGCTTTACTTTCTTGTTTATGTGATTGTTGACTGACATTGGAGATAAAAGTAAAGTTGCATCAAGCATAGAACATCTTCAAAAATTTACAAAACATCCCTCCAAGAATGAGGTGGGGTGACTTGGTTTTGTAGCCCCAGAGTGCTACAGGATGGACAGGATTCTTTAGGAGGTCCATCTCTTGAACCTTGTTATGAGAGCCCATAGTACGTAGTAGCAGGATGGACCAGTGGCAATTGGTGCAATCAAATGCCAGAGTGACAGATGCATTAGCTAGTAGGGGTCAGAGACTGGGCAACGCAGTGCAGAGTTGGCAGCAGTGCAGTTGGCACATTTGCAGAGTCAACGGCAGCACAGAGGCTTCAGTAATAGCACTGAGACTAGTAACAGTCAGGACTCGGGTGACAAATGCATCATACTGACCACAGTTGGTTCAGTGTTTTGGATAGTTCTCAGTTGCAGATGCTGCAATTGCAACAACAGCAGATGAGAGGGAGTTGCAGATGTTGCAGTAGCAGCAGCAACAGAGTTGCAGTGTTGGCAGCAGTTCATTAGGGTCAACAGCAGCACAGATGCAATGCATATCAGAGTTGCACAGTTGTTGGTAGGTAGCAGTTGTTGAGATTCAACAAGAATTTTTTGGCACCCATGATCCTAGTGAAAATTAAGCACCTACACTAGGGTGGGACCCACAGGTTATTTTTAGGTGCATGTCTATTTTTATTATCCCTTAATTTAGATGGACATTAAATTGTAATCTATTCTCAATGTGGACTTGAAAATAATTAAATGAAGTGGAAAAACAGTGAGCTAAGTGAATTTCTAGTTAGAGGTTGGTTGGTGGGACATGTAGAGTAATTCTAGTTGTAACTGAGTGATTCTAGTTGTAACAGAGTTGGAAGTGCAGTGGTGCATGAGTTTATGCAAGTTGTAAAAAGTTTAACTCAATTAAGTGAGTTAAACTCAGTTGTGCTAGTTGTAACTGAAGATACACTAGTGAGAGATCTAGTGAATTAAATATTAATTAATTCACAATCAGTGATCTCACATGCAACTGAGGATTTACTAATATTAGTTGCATGCATATCAGATCTAGTGGAGACCCAATTGAGTTCTAGGTGAAAGGGAAGTTGATTATCAGTGGTGACATTATCCGCTTGCACACATGCAAGTAAACACATATTGGATGTGCCATTATACTTGCGCAGTCAAGGCAGGCAGGATTGCATAAATTCAAGGATGCATTCAGCAGGGATTGCGCAGTGAAGGTAGGTTGTCTGGAGGCAGTAAATTGGCTAAGGGATTTGCCAATTTTTGTATGACAATGTGAGACAATTAGCTGATGTACTGAGGGCTCTTGTGAGAAGAGTTTTGTATGTAATTGTTTCATGATCCATGATATAATATACAATAGAAGATAGTCGAGTTTTTAGCTGTAAGCTTTCCCCAGGAAATTATGTGTTGTGTGTGATTGATCTTTCTTCATGCTTATGTGATTGGCGATTGTGTTTTTAATTCCACAAAAGATTTGTAGAAGCGATTCAGTATTTAACTTTAGTACATTGTTAGATCGAGTGAATCCAAGATATACATGCTTGTTGTATAATTTCTACAGCAGTAGCCAGACATCAACAGTGTGACAGGAGATGGTGCAGAAGCAATGTATTGTAGCAGCAGTTCTTGTTGCAACACTAGAACACCTTCCTTGCTAAGAGGGAGTGTTAGTTTTTGTAGCATCGGATGTGTTCTAGCCACGAGATTTGACAGAGTGACCAGAATACATGTATTCTCCAATACCCAGAAATCGTTTATGGAAATTTCACTTAGAGACGACTTAATTAATTTAATTAGTTAGTTCTTAATAGTTCCCAAGTCTAAACTTAGGAAATATGATTAATTAAAAGGAATTAATTAAGTCACGGTGAGAATTTTTTAGAAAAGTGCATGGATCGATTTCTAGTCAATCCTAGCCATCGATTAAGATTTAATCATGGTCGTTTAAGTCTCAACGGAGGATTATAAGAAGTCGATGGGGCTTGGAGAAGATACACCAAACCAGTTGAGTATTTGATTTGTTGGGAAATCGATCTCCAGAGTCGTAGCATTTAGTTGCCGGAGGTGATTCAGTGGAGTCGAAGCAGTGAGAGAGGTGCAGAGATAGTGAAGTCGGAGGAAGTTTTTCCAGTTCTGTCGAGTACATTGCAGAGAGGCAGTGATTGCCACAGAGATGCAGCGCAGAGCTTTGTGAGGAGATTTTGGATTTTGCTGGGGAGCAAGAGAAACTCCAAGCCAGAAATTGGGCAGAGGGTCCAGAGGCTAAGAGAATCAGTGTTCCAGACAACAACTACATGTGAAAATTTCAAATCTGAAATACTACTGCAATAATAGATTTATTTCGCCTACTTATTATGATAAGTTATTTACGAATTTCTTCTAGTAAATTCTGAAATAAATACAACTGCAGTAATCACTTAACCAGAAGCAGAGAATAGAACAGAACACATATAACGCAATAGAAACAATCACATGTACACAGTTATTTTTGGACAATTGTCCCCGAAAAAACCCAATGCGGGAAAACCGGTGCAGCAAATGAGGGTTTGTATTATTCTTCAACAATAAAAATCTTTACAACAAATAGACAGGCAGATCTCTTATGAATACACCTAAGATAAATTCTCTGAATCCTCTTGGAGAATCAATGGCTAAGATTAAATCATGATTTGATCTTCGTTCTCTAGAAGATTCTCACTATGTTTTATTAATACCCTTTAATTATTTAATTTCCCTAAGTTTAGACTTAGGGTCTTCGTTAAAATAATCAATTATTTTAATAAAACGTGAACCAAGTGGAATTTCCACAAACGGTTTTTGGGTTCTTTGGAATACTGATGTCCAAGCCTCCTCACAAATTTCGGGACTTAGAACACTTTCCAATGCTACAAAAATCAACACTCCCTCTTAGCGAGGAAAGTGTTCTAGCAAAATGCCAACTACATCTTTGCTCTGTCCTGAAGCATCTACTGCGTTGTTGATGTCTCGACTGCTGCCCTCTCTACTGTTGCCTACGACACCATCACTGTCACTGCCTCATCCGTATTGCAACTCCCTCTAAACTTCGAGCTTATCCATTCCTCCTACTGTAATGGATTCTTGAACATCCCCATCTTTTCTCTAAAGTAAGCAAACTTGGTCTTACCCAGAGCTTTCGTGAGGATATTTTCCACCTGTTCTCCTATAGGAATGTACTTCAATTGTACAGCTCCCCGTTGGACATAGTCTCTAATGAAATGACACCTGATGTCAATGTGCTTCGACCGATCATGAAACACAGGATTTTCAGAGAGCTTGATGCAACTCTGATTATCACACAAAATGTTGGTCGCTTCCATCCTTTTCTTGAGTAAGTTCATGAGCAACTTACGAAGCCATATGGCCTCGCACGAAGCTGTGCTAGCTGCCATATATTTTGCCTCGACTGAGCTCAGCGCCACGGATTTATGTTTCCTACTGCAGCGGAAGTCATTCCTGGTCCGACACTGAAACAATACCCACGGGTACTCTTCCGATCTACTGGACTTCCAGCCCAGTCTGCGTCAATGAACCCACTCAACTGGATGTCATTGCCCTTGGTGTACCTCAATCCAAGCTCGATTGTCCCCCTCAAGTACCTGAGAACATGTTTGGCTGCTGCCCAATGATCCCTCCTTGGTTCTACCATGAACTGACTGAGGATATTCACAGCATAACAGACGTCTAGTCTAGTATTGACCAGGTACATCAACGATCCTATGAGCTGCCTACACAAAGTAGGATCACCCTCATCATCCACGGACATATCGATTTTCTTCCAGTTTGTGATCATTGGAATAGCCATGGGTCTACAATCCTCCATTTGAAATCTCTTCAGAATGTATGTAGTATATCTTCTTTGCCCAAGGAAGATTTCTCCATTCTGCTGCCAAACTTCCAAACCCAGAAAATAGTGCATCTGCCCTAGATCCTTGATGTCGAATTCTGTTGCTAGATTTTCATTGCAGTCTTTGATGAGCCTAGATGATCCAGTCAGAAACGGATCATCTACATATAGCACCAATATTAGAGGCTCATCCCCTACTCTCAAATAGTAGAGATTGGGATCTACGTCACTCTTGACAAATCCCATCTTCTGTAGGTAGTTGTCAATTCGACCATACAAAGCTCTAGGGCTTGCTTCAATCCGTACAAGGCTTTCTTAAGCCTACACACATGAGTTTTCTGCTCATGCGTCTCAAATCCCTCTGGTTGTTCTATGTATACTTCCTCTTCTATCACCCCATTCAAGAACGCAGTCTTGACATCCATATGGTGAATCTCCCATCCCATCTGCATTGCAAGGGATATGACAGATCTGATTGAAGTATACCGAGCTACTGGGACGAAGGTCTCTTCATAGTCTATCCCTTCCTTCTGAGCGTACCCCTTAGCTACAAACCTGGCTTTAAATTTCTCTAGACTGTCATCTGCAGCATATTTGATCTTGTAGATCCATCTCAAACCTACAACCGATCTATCCTGAGGTCTAGGAACTATTTCCCAAACATCATTTGTCATGATGGATTTGTACTCCTCCACCATCGCATCTACACACACCTGATGCTGAGCTGGCTCCTGAAAACTCGAGGGTTCTCCAACCTGTGCTACCAATGCCTGGTACCTGTCTGGTTGTTTGCGCTGCCTCTTCGCATTTCTAGGAGCTCCAACAAACTACTCTACATCCCCCTGAGTTTGTTGTAGTTCTCTGCTCGTCCTTCCACTGGTGGTGGGTGGATTTACCTGCTCTCCTTCTTGCACTTCCTCGGGAAAGATATCCTTGGGATCCTTGTGCCTTGGAGAGGCACTAGAGCCATCTTCCGCAAGTCGTTGTGGCTGGACCAACGGATCCTCCTCAGACTGCATAGCTGAAGACATTTCGCAGGATTTCCTGAAGGCTCTTTCCTCGATGAACTTCACGTCCCGTCTCACTACTATCTTCTTGCTCTCGGGAATATAGATGCCGTAAGATTTTGCATTCTCACTATATCCCACCAGATATCCTTTCTCTACAATCTGATCCAACTTCCTCCTCTTCTCATCGGGTACATGGCAATATGCTATATTGCCAAATATCCTAAAGTGGCTCACTTCAGGTTTGCTGCCAGTGAACACGCTCTCAGGAGTGACCCTACCCAATGCGTTATGAGGAACCCTGTTCTGCAAATACACAGTTGTATTACAAACCTCAACCCACAAGAATTTGGGCATGTCTTGATCATACAGCATTGTCGTTGCAGCTTCAACAATAGTCCTGTTTTTCCTTTCTGCGACTCCATTTTGCTCTGGATTATACGGAGTGGTCCATTCTCTTTTGATGCCTTCCCTTGCGCAGAACCTTGTGAAGTCCTTATCAATGTACTCTCCACCATTGTCTGATCGCAATGTCTTGATCCTCTTTCCTGTCAGATTCTCCACACGAGCTTTAAACTCTTTGAATCGATCAAAGACTTCATCTTTGGTCTTCAGAAAGTAGATCCATGTCTTTCTTGAATGGTCATCGATGAAGGTGACAAAATGTTTTGCACTACTAAGAGCATTTGTGGACATTGGTACGTAGATGTCTGAGTGTATCAATCCCAACACACTCTTGGTCGTATTGTTGCTTCTCTGATATGCTGCCTTGGCATACTTTCCTAATATGCACCCTCTGCAGACATCATCTTGCTTGGTGCTAAGTTCTGCAGCTCCTGTGACAGTCTTCTTGAGAATTCTCAAGGCTCCATGATGTAAATGCCCCATTCTTCTATGCCATAACTCGTTCAAATCTTTCTTATCAGTACTTCCTATCAGAGCCACTGGGGACTCCAGTTGTAACTTGTATAGTTTGTGGCTCCTGACTCCAATTTGTGCCTTCTTTTTCCAACTTGGGTGTTTGACGTATACTTTGTTGCCAATAAAGTAAACGTCGTAACATTTGTTCTGAAGCTGATACACAGAGAGTAAATTCATCCCCAACCCTGGTACATGCATCACATTGGTGGCCCAAAGCTTGTTGCCAGCTTCTGTTTGAAATATTATGGTGCCTCTTCCAACATGGGTACATTTTTCCTTATTTCACATAGTGATTTGAAAATTCATCTGCTCCTCCTGGTAGCTTGAGAAGCATTCTCGAACTCTCGTCATATGAGCAGATGCTCCACTGTCAATATACCAAATCTTTGGAGAGGCCATACTTGACACACAAACAAATTCCTCTTCTAGTCTGGATGCCAGAACTGAGATGTCATAATCCCTTCTATTCCTCCATTTGTTCTGGAGAACTGCGTGAACCTTTCCGAGTTGTTGCTGCATCAATGTCGAATCTTCGTGCCATTGCAGAATCTCCTCTTCCGTAACTTCGTCTTTTGCTCTGATACCATGTGAAAATTTCAAATCTGAAATACCACTGCAGTGATAGATTTATTTCGCCTACTTATTATTATGATAAGTTATTTACGAATTTCTTCCAGTAAATTCTGAAATAAATACCACTGTAGTAATCACTTAACCAGAAGAAAGAATAGAACAGAACACATCTAACACAATAGAAACAATCACATGTACACAGTTATTTTTGGACAAATGTCCCCAAAAAAACCCAATGTGAGAAAACCGGTGCAGCAAATGAGGGTTTGTATTATTCTTTAGCAATAAAAATCTTTACAAGAAATAGACGAGCATATCTCTTAAGAATACACCTGAGATAAATTCTCTGAATCCTCTTGGAGAATTTCTGACACCC
Organism: Pinus albicaulis; assembly: GCA_034641835.2. Taxonomy (NCBI): domain Eukaryota; kingdom Viridiplantae; phylum Streptophyta; class Pinopsida; order Pinales; family Pinaceae; genus Pinus; species Pinus albicaulis. The sequence continues at coordinate 1,498,828,917 of CM076575.1, forward strand.
GGAAGACACCCTAGCTCCCTCTGCGTCACTCTGTGTGATCCTCTACGCGGTCCCTATGCTGGACTGTGTCACTCTGCGTGGGCACTCAGTGTTTTTGCTCAACACTGTCCTCTGTGGCCTTCTGCGTCCTCCTCTTGCCTTTCTCTGTCACTGTTGACTTCCCCTTCTTTCTTCTACCTCTGCAACCCTACCCTACAACTCTCCCTCTGAAATCAAATTCTATTCCTTCATAATAGATTTCCTTCGGGTACTGAGTGTGTGCCCGGCTTGATTTCCAAATGACCCTCAAGTCTTCTCTTATAATCTTCTCATTGATGAATCAACGGCCCAGATTAGATCTCTAATCAATGGCTAAGATTAAATCATGACTTGATCTTCATTCCCTAGAAGATTCTCACTCTGTTTTATTAATACCCTTTAATTATTTAATTTCCCTAAGTTTAGACTTAGGGTCCTCATTAAAATAATTAATTATTTTAATAAAACATGAACCGAGTGGAATTTCTACAAACGGTTTCTGAGTTCTTTGGAATACTGGTGTCCAAGCCTCCTCACAAATTTTGGGACTTGGAACACTTCCCAATGCTACAAAAATCAACACTGCAGAGACAATAAGAGGAGACGTTCCAAGCTTGTGGGATGCAGTAACGGTGTAGGTTAACGCGGTGACTGCGTAAAGGGAGCAAGGAGCAGCTTAAATCGAGTTGAGGTCAGTGTCAGATCGCCTGTGGAGTGAGAAATTTTCTCACTAGTTTTTATTGCTAGTCATTTCTCTGTTTTGGATTGCTAGATTAAGCATACATAGATTGTACTCAGATTTCACTACTGCTTAATATCAAAACCCTCAGTTGCTGCATCGGTTTTCCCGAGTTGGGTTTTTCCTGGGACTTAATCCAAAAATAACAGTGTCATATTGTGTGTGTGCATCTATTCTTCTAGCTTTTATTTTCTTCCACAGTATTTTATTTGTGAAGGTTGCAATGTATTTGTTTCGATATTTGTCGTAGCACATAGCAAGTAATTTGTTTAATTAAATTAACAAATAGAAGAAACAATATTAGTTGTTGCAAAAGGATTCGGGATTCCCAAATTTTCACAATTCAGCCTCTCTACAAAATAATTTCGGCCTCCCTTTTCCTGCCTCTCTGACACTGGAAAACTGCTGGGAAACTCTCTAGAATTCTCTTCTACTGCTCCCTCAATCACTAATGCTCTCTCTCTGACTCGAACTTGTCCCTCACTAAATCTCTGCGCACTGGGTAGCTCAATCTACCAAGGTAACTCGCTCCCCTCTTTTATCTCTCTCCATCCCATCGACATGCTCTTATAACCTCTTGCTAGAGCACCAACGGCCATGATTAGATCCTCATCAACAGCTAAGATCATCTTAGACTCGATCCATGTGGGTGTCTAGAGCATTCCTGATCATCCTTAATCAATTCCCATCTAAGTCACAGGACACGTCCTCCAGGGTCACGTGTCCCGTATTTCACGTGTCAGACACGAAAAACGACCTAAAACGTGTCCAATACAATTTTGGTCGTGTCTTCCGAAACAGAAAACATGTCCTCCGTTTTTGAAAACATGTCCTAGGATATTTCAAGATAGAGCATCTTTTCTTGAGGTGGAGGAAGGCTTTGTAGAGTTCTCCACTGGCACTAGGAGATTTGGCAGGTATGATGTATTTGGAGATAGGGGGGTCAAAGATGCCTATGCTTGGTGGGCAACTCATGGGCAACATGCCCTATTCTACAACAATTAGCCTTGAGGGTCCTCTCTCAAGTTACATCATCTTCTTGTTGTGAGAGGAATTGGAGCACTTATGGGAATCTATATAGTTTGAAAAAGAGTAGGCTTGAGCAATCCAGGGCGGAGACAATGGTGTATGTGCACACCAACCTTCGTCTTATTTACAGGCAAAGGCAGGAATGGTTGAAGGGCAAGACAAAGATGTGGGATGTGTTTCCTGATGATATGGGCTTGGACGATAGTGTTGAGTTGGCGTTAGCCAACATGGATCTTAATGACCCAGTGCTAGAACCAGTGACTTTTGATGATGAGTCTCTTGAGGGATCATCCTCCACACCAGCAAATGCAGCAAGCACAGGAGATCTTGGATTGGGCATAAAGGAGGAGGATGGAGTAGGGTCAGATGGCAGTGGCAGTTATGGTGATTATGACATGGAGGAGGACATGGACTATTGATAGAGTGATGAGTCGTGGACTCGTGGCTACTGACGTGGTTCCTACTTATTTTGTATCTACTCTTTTGTGTTTTCCAGTGGCATTCCCTCAGTATCTATGTAATACATTTTGATTTTGACTTTATGGAAAATCTGCATTTTATGGTTTTGATATCTAAGTTCTTCTAAATTTCAAGTTATTGTTATGGTTTTAACTTTTAAATTTTAATGACTCATGAGTCATTGACTATTGTTGTGGTTTTAATGACTATTTAGTATTTCTTATGTGCTTGTAACCTTGTATAATTGTAATTGGTTAATATTAATTTATTATATATATATATATATAACGTGTTCCTCATGCTCTGTTTCCGAGGTCACGGTGTCTCGTGTCGAATACTCGTATTTAGGTGTCCTCCGTGTCTCATGTCCTCGTGTCATGTGACTTAGATTCCCATTAATTAATCAATTTTCCTAACTTAGATGTAGGAATATTTTAATTATCGATCAATTAATTTAATTAAAGTGTTTCGCAAGCTTATCTCATGAAACCTTTTATGGGTATAGATCTCATGTTCCTTAGCCTCTTAGACACAAATTGAGACTAGAACACTTATCTGATGCTTCCAAAATCTAACACAAGGGATAGGTGTTCTAGTCTCTATGTTGTCTAAGAGGCTAACGAACACGAGATCTCCAAACCCTAGAAAAAGTTTCGCGAGAAATGATTTGGAGACAATTCAATTAAATTAATTAGCCAAAAATTAAATATTTCTTAAGTCTAACTTAGGAAAGTTGGTTAATTAAAGTGAATTAATTGAGGGAGATGGACTTTGCTCTAGAGACTTCCTGAAAAGTTAATTGGTAGAGTCAAAATGATCTTAGCCATCGGTTGAGATGTGATCGTGGTCATTTAGACTCCAACGAGAGATTATAAGAGTAGGTCAAAGGGTTTGGAGAAGACACAGTTGTGAGTCAAGTAGTTCGACTTACCCAATTGCAGTATTAAGCAAGGGCATAGATGAAGCTAGCGAAGTATCAGGAATAGGGGGTCAACAGAGATTTGGGAGCAGGATTCCGAGGGAGATTTCCTCAGTAATTTCCAGTGCTAGAGTGATAAGAAAGGGAGGTTGAATTCATCTGCAAAGGAGGTTGAATCAGCCAGTGTGTGTAGCCAGTTTGACAGTGCGAGTGGCAGAGGAGCTTGCTTTAGAGTGTCAGAGTTAAATCTATCACCTGGAGGTAGAGCGAGTGGGCCTAGAGTAGTCTAGGAGGTAGGACAACTTGTTGGGAAGGATTCCCAGTGGTTGTACGAATTTCTAGAGCTAAGCAATGCGCATTTCCAGTTAGGCAGTGCGAATTGTTAGGGAGTGTGAGTTTGCTGGGAAAGGCGAGATCCAATTGCAAAGGGAAACTCCAGATAATTTTGCCAATGGAGATCAGTAATTGCCAGAGGTTTGCCAGTGAAAGGCAACCATTGGTTTTCCCTTTGGGGTTTTTCAGGGACATTTGTCCAAAAATAACGATGTCATACTTTTATGTGTGTGTGCATTATTTTCTCAGTTCTGTATTTTATCTTCTGCAGCAAATTTTATTTGTGTAGATTGCAATAGTGATTTAATCATTATTTGTCGAATTAATAATTCAGAAGACGAATAATCTCCAGTAGATAGAAGATTAAATTTTAGTTTATTAAAATTGTGGAAATTTCACATACTAAGGTTTCCTTCCTTCTTCCTTTGTTGGTTTGCTTATTACTTCGAGAAATGCTTTGTTCTTCATTGTGGATCATCTAGCAAAAGTATCAAGTAAATTTGTCAAGCCATAGTCAATCTTACTTGGTGAACGTTTTTTGTTAAGGTTCCCTTCTTGTAGACCATAACATTCATTGGAGATCTTGAATGGGTGAGGAATTACACTTCCTCTTAGTTGAAGGTTCTAATCTCAAAGACCTAATTGTAATATTCCTAAATTAGCATGCAGCTAATGGGAATATTAATTTTTGCTCTTGTCATTTAGTTAGATGAATAAATGGGTAGGGAGACCCATAAATCTCTTTAGTAGGAATAAAATCCATCTTAATGTGAAAAGGGATCATCTTCATAGCTGGATAAAGCACCCTCATGTGTGAACAGGGGCTACTACATGTGGACAAGGTCTAGTTTGACCAAATCAACAACGCTAGTATGGAGGGAGTAGATCATCAATGAGACGGCGCAGTGTGAATGGAAGGAAGTCTCCATGATAGTAGTGGCTTTAATGAGTGTGACCCAAGGTGAGAAGGCTCACATTGTTTATAAGGAGGGCAAGGAGCCATAGATGGTTATGTTATTGATTACTGCTTTTGTGGTATGTATGACTTCTTGCACTCTCTAGCTGTTTAGCTGAGATTGTTGTGTTGTTTAGCATAGGGTGTTCCCGAGCGGGAATCCCACCTCTTTCCTTGAGGTAGCCTCTAGGAAGAGCATTGTACTATCATTTCCACACTCCGGCATTCTGGCCAAGCTTCAGTGTCAACTACGGCGCAGTGTCTATTCAGAATTGTGTTGTGTTGCAGGGTGTTGCAGGGGAAGGTTGAGTCTTGAGAAACCCACTTTCTAAGCTAGTTTTTCAGGGGAGGAAGCATTCTTCTCATTAGGAGATCAGTAAAGGAGGATTTTGAGCTTTCTTTCACATCTTGGCACTAGGCCAACCTATTCCCATCACCTACAGCGCAGATTCCCTCTTTGACTGCATTATTTTAGTGAGCACTTGCAGTGGAGGTTTCAGTGCTTGATTTGGAGGGTGAGATCTTCAGTGTTAGGATCAGCCTTTCACTTGGAGACTTTGTTGGAGGAGTTCTATTCATTTCTTTATCATTTCAGCCACCTCCTTCCAGTATTCAGTTTGTAGCTGCAATTGAGCCCTAGGGCTGCATTCCGACATTTTGGTATTTTGGGTATTTCCGGAAACCCTTCCTGGGTTGTCTTGGAAATGTGTTTGGAAGCCTAGATCTTCACTCCCGGCATTGTTTGAGCTATATAACAGCAGATCCATCTTGTTATATCTTGTTGTAGCAATTTATGCCCTAAAACTGCACTGTCATGGCTCATGGCACTTGTATAGCAACTATTTCTCATGTGATTGACATATTTACTTAGAGGAGGCTTGTTTTGTATTGCTTGAGTGACTTGATCCTCAAGATATTGTGCCTATTATTTGCTAATATGTTTAATAAGATGGCTGTACATTTGTCTCATATCATGGTGTATTGATTTATTCACTGCTATTTCCAGTTTTATGCACTATATTATTGCTTTTCCCATTTGGGAATATTACAGTGGTATCAGAGCATAATCTTGGCTCAGCCTGTGAGTTTCCGCCAATATGCTATAAGAAGAAGAAGAGAAGAAAACGAGATCTAAAATGATGGAAGGAATGAGCTTTGTATCATCACTTTTCAGATCTATGAAGAAACTCTCCAAGGAGATCAAGCAGATGAAAGAGGAGTGATGCAATGAGACCTCTAAAGGCTTTCAAGATGAGGAAGGTCCATGTACTTCCTATCAGCAAAAGAAAGATCCGGTATTGCATAGAGCTCCAAAGAAACATACTATGCCCTTTCCTTTTGAAGAAGAAGACAAGAGACATGGAGATGGAGGACACTTAGATCATGAGATACTAAGTGAGTATTTTGCAGAATATAAGTCTCAACCTAAAGCTTTCAAGGAGAATCTAACTCTCCCATAGTTCATTTAGCTCAAAGAAGAAAGAAGACCTTGCAGCAATAGATTTCTATTGTCTACATTTGATGGGTCATCCACATGCATAGCAAGAGCTTGGGGAATGAAGTTGGATGCATTTTTCCTGCTACATCCAGTAGTAGAGAGAAAAGCTGTTGAGATTGCAGCGCTGCACCTTGAGGGTGAAGCAAACATTTGGTGGTTCAACCATTTGAGTCATGCAAGAGTGACTGCATATGCAGATTTTACTCAAAGGTTGATCAAGAAGTTTGACAAGAAGAAATCAGAGAAGAAGGAGCTTCCACCACCACTTGCTGCAGGAGCACTTGCATCAGGAGAAATAACACTTGCACTTTTGCAAAGTGGTCTTGATCTCTTGACATTTAGAGACCCAAACGCTATTCTGGATATGCATGAGGAGGAGACTTGTACCAGCGCTGATGCAGCCATAGAGGAGCAGCCATCATCATCAATAGTTGGGGAAGTCATCACACCGGAGGAAGGAACCCTTGTAGTAGTACAAGATGTTCCCAAGCTTTACCAAGGTATGCACATATTTTTATTTCCTATTATTACAGCACATCATATGGAGGACTATGGAAACATGCTATCATGGCAAATGCATGACCTAGGGTCAAAGCACATTGCTGATTTGGAGCAGCAGATTATCACTGCGCTGAGGAACCTTGATTTGTTCAAGGAGGAGATATATAGTCATTCTAGTATATCATTGTTGAGCTGCACACAACTCTTGGGGTTGGAGTGTAGATTGTTGGAGGATAGGATGAACATTGTCCTAAATAATCCCTTACAGAACTATATGTTCAGCATTGAGCATGATTATGAAACAGCAGATGCACCATCATGGAGATCAGCAGCGCGGTCATTCAACAACAATGATGAGTTGGGGGCCCAACTATTATTGGGGCATTCTGATGACCATTATACTTGTGTGACTTTGGATAGGCAGATGATTGATGGAGGACATCTTATGATGAATGACATCTTCCATTATTATGATGGATACGTCTTGATGAGAAGTTTTTGCTTACATCTTATTTGGATCCTTATGGGGTCAACTTGGTCATTGATGAGTGGTCTTCATTTGAAGATCTCCAAGAGATTACATTTCAACATCCCATGAAATGCAAAGATAGAAATCTGATTTGGGAGGATGGTATTCTCCATTGGAGGGGTGCCAATTTTGAGCATGATGATAGACACTCACCATTGGTTGGATGGGTGATGTTGATGAGCAAGAGGCTGGAAAGCCACTTGCATATCTATGACATAGGGCAACAGGAGGCAAGGCTGCATTGGCTACTCTTGAAAGAGTTTGGCCATCATGTAGCATATCCTATTCCAAAGGGTGTGCTAATGGTTGGGACTTAGCATGGCACTTCCATCATATGGCAGCAAGGAGTTTGGGTGTATTGGGGTGATGTGATATCTTTCATGTCAACCATCATGTTGTTGCTCCATAGTTTATATGGTGATGATGTGGGGAGGAAACAAGAGTTGTTGTTGCTTTGGAAACTCTTGGGAGAGTATGGGTTGATTTTCTCCCATACTTTGCATGATGTTGCAGGAGTAGGTGATGGCACTATCATGGTGCAAAGGGTCTACTCCTTAGCCTTGGAGGATCAGGAGGTACTTCCACTTTGGAAGGAATCTCCCATATATAACAGCATTATGGTAGATGACTTAGAATGGAGCTATGAGCTGACAGGAGCCTTATTACAAAGGCCAATAGCGCTGTCACTTGGGAGCTTGGGTTTGTTGATGGGGTGTTCCCAGGATCACTTCACATATGATGCACTTGATGGACAAGTAGGAGATGAGAGTGATGGAGTAGTGGATGGAGATATCTATTACCATGATATGATCTTCTTGACTTGGATCTCCAAGCATAAGAAGAAGGTTTTGCATGCAGCACATATTTCATTCCTTTTCATAGAGATATGTCATACCACTATAGGGGGCTCATTCATGGATCTTGTTATCAGCCTACTCTCGGTACATAGTAAGAGTTGTGTTTTTGCACTTATTGATTATCTAACACAATATTTACATTCTCTTGCCATTTCTATTCAGTGCATTGCTCCACAAGAGGGCAAGTCTCTATTTGGGCCTCATGGTCATTTTGGGACCAACATCAGTGATGGGGATAGCTATCTCTTGTATGGCTTTGGGCAAGTATTGTACTATTCTTTGTATGCTCAGTTGATACATAATGCCATTTTCTATTTACTAGTAGATGAGATGACATGCACAACTAGCAATTCGTTGGGAGACAACTTGCCACATCATGTTCTGAAACTGCAGTTAGTAAAATGTGTTGTGACCACTTGGGAAACTGTTGGTACCTTCCAGCACTACATGAAACCTTCAGTATCTTTCTCATTTGGATGCCATATGGTGGTGATGTTCTATTCATCATATCTGAGGTGGTTTGGGCTAGCATGATTCATGACTCTGGAGAGAGGATCTTTAAGGATCCAATTTCCTTCTTGCCTCTTGAAGGCGACATTATTACAGCCCAAAATCAGCAGCAGCTCTACACTTATCATAAGTGGAGAGAGAGACAGTGTGGGATGGGCAATTTGATCCATCATGTTCAGCTATGCCTAAGGTGGAGGAGTTTCTCCATGAGTTACCATTTTGGAGGGTGACTCATTTTGTGTGGATGATAACTTGGGGATGGAAGCTTCACATGGGAATGATGATTCCCAATATATTTCAGATTCCATGCCTCAAGAAGGCCTCTAGAGAGCATATTGTTGCCTCCATGGGTATTTCACTTTTTCATAATGATAGCTATTTGGGATTGTCACCAAAAGCTAACTTGCATACTTGGGAGGAGCAACTTGGAGATTTATTGATGAGACAGCATCTTGTTTCTTGGAGGAGCTTATCATATGAGGATGCTACAATGGGAGGGGAGGAGGCTCTTCAGTTCTATCCTTGCAATTGCTTGAGGACAAGCAACAATTGGGAGGGGAGGACTGTAATATTCCTAAATTAGCATGCAACTAATGGGAATATTAATTTTTGCTCGTCATTTAGTTAGATGAATAAATGTGTAGGGAGACCCATAAATCTCTTTAGTAGAAATAAAATCCCTCTTAATGTGAAAAGGGATCATCTTCATAGCTGGATAAAGCACCCTCATGAGTGAACAGGGGCTACTACATGTGGACAAGGTCTAGTTTGACCAAATCAACAGCGCTGGTATGGAGGGAGTGGATCATCAATGAGAGACAACACAGTGTGAATGGGAGGAAGTCTCGATGATAGTAGTGGCTTTAATGAGTGGGACCCAAGGTGAGAAGGCTCACATTGTTTATAAGGAGGGCAAGGCAGCCATAGATGGTTATGTTATTGATTATTGCTTTTGTGGTATGTATGACTTCTTGCACTCTCTAGCTGTTTAGCTGAGATTGTTGTGCTGTTTAGCACAAGGTGTTTCCAAGCGGGAATCCCACCTCTTCCCTTGAGGTGGCCTCTAGAAAGAGCATTGTACTATCATTTCCACACTCCGGCATTCTGGCCAAGCTTCAGTCTTCAGCTACAGCGCAGTGTCTGTTTAAAATTGTGTTGTGCTGCAGGGTGTTGCAGTGGAAGGTTGAGAAACCCACTTTCTAAGCTAGTTTTTCAATTCTTCTCATTGGGAGATCAGTAAAGGAGGATTTTGAGCTTTCTTTCACATCTTGGCACTAGGCCAACCTATTCCCATCACCTACAGCGCAGATTCCCTCTTTGACTGCATTATTTTAGTGAGCACTTGCAGTGGAGGTTTCAGTGCTTGATTTGGAGGGTGAGATCTTCAGTGTTAAGATCAGCCTTTCACTTGGAGACTTTGTTGGAGGATTTCTATTCATTTCTTTATCATTTCAGCCACCTCCTTCCAGTATTCAATTTGCAGCTGCAATTCAGCCCTAGGGCTGCATTCCGGCATTTTGGTATTTTGGGTATTTCCGGAAACCCTTCTTGGGTTGTCTTGGAAATGTGTTTGGGAGCCTAGATCTTCACTCCCAACATTGTTTGAGCTATATAACAGCAAATCCATCTTGTTATATCTTGCTATAGCAATTTATGTTGAGAATTTGGAGGGCCGGTGATTAATACAAAAATTCTCTTCTTGATAATTACTTGTGAGCTTACTTATGTATTCTCTTCTTTAGCTTAGTTAATCTTTCATCAAGTCAATTATCAAAGTACTCAGTCAAATGTAGGGACAGAATTATTTTCTCTTTGCAAGTACTTGTAATTAGGAAGGTAAATCTCAGATTTACCTTCCTCACTTTCTCCCACTTTTAAGACTGTTTTTTCTTCCTAATCACTGTCTCAAATTATTCCTTCAATACAACTACCCTTAACTTTGCATTTCAAGACCTTTGCTCAGTTCTGGTATTACAAAACAATATGTTGTACAGTAGTGATATATCCGCATGCTAACTGAGATAAATCCCAATTTGATACCCTGTATAATACTCCTGGAATCTGCACTTTATACACAGGGAAGTTCGCATTGTTTTCCACACTGATTCACCCTTGAGATCCGAACTTAACCCTACCTTAGATCTGCACTTCTCCTTAGTCTGGAATCCGCACTTCTGTTTCTCTTCAATCCACATAGAATAGTCTGCATTCTAATTTAGAGATCACAGAATTTTCTGTTCCTTCAGACATCCACATTTGATTGAACCAATCTGCAATTCCTGTCTCAAGTCCGCACTAAATCTCCTTCTCAGAATCCGCAAATTGTCTCTTTGATTACAGAGAAAAACATGTCCTCAAATGGAACGCAGAGAAGGTATTTATAGAGATAGTCTAACTGTCTTTAGGTCGACCAGCCAGCAAGATAGAGGGCCGACTTCATAGTTTATTATAGACCGACATGAAGGATAGTTAATCCAGCATTTATAATGTTATCTTCTTGCATATTTTGGGAGTCATCTCTTCACGGTATTTTGCCACGATCTTGGAATATATTTGACTAGATCCTTCATGAACATGACTCTTAAATACATTTTATTATTTTTGACTTCTTCTTTACATAAGTTCATAATTACATAGTCAACATGAAGACCGGCCTAGTTACACTTTTCAACAGTTTATGCCCTAAAACTACGTTGTCATGGCTCATGGCACTTATATAACAGCTATTTCTCATGTGATTGACATATTTTCTTAGAGGAGGTTTGTTTTGTATTGCTTGAGTGACTTGATCCTCAAGATATTGTGCCTATTATTTGCTGATATGTTTAATAAGATGGCTGTACATTTGTCTCATATCATGGTGTCTTGATTTATTCACTGCTATTTCCAGTTTTATGCACTATATTCTTGCTTTTCCCATTTGGGAATATTACACTAATCCATGAAAGAAGGCCAAATTTTTGGAGGGTTTCTTCTTAATCACATAACCCATTTGATTCACCTTAACTCCATTGCCCGAGTTGGATTTCACATTGATCTCTACTTCCTTCCATCACCTATTTTAAAACCCAAAATAACCCAAGACTCTATTTTACTAAGGCTACTCCCAATTTCACCTTGTACCTCTTTGCTTGGTCTTAGTAATCCTACAAGGGAGAACTCTACTTGAACCGAAGGAGAGCTGGCATAAAGTGAAGAGAAGGTTACTGAAGTGATAGTGGTGATTATCATAACATTTTCCCCTTGAGTTGTACTTTGTAGATTAAGGTTTTTATAATTAAGCATGATTTCAACAATAACACCTCCCTCACCTACTTATATATATATATATATATATATATATATATATATATATATATATATATATATATATATATATATATATAAGTGTTGGAATAGGGTCTCCTACGAGATATGAAACTGGTCCGATTTGGTATATTTTTTATTATAATTAGTCTAGAGCAGGGGTTTTGTGGTGAGTCAAAGCCCTAAAAGCATTGTAATGGGTCAAAGGGTAAACCTGGGGTCCGAAAACCACGGTTTGCGGATCATAGGAAAGTTTAGGCTAGATTGTTATAAATAGAGGAACATTTTGAATTGTAAGTAGGAAATGAAGAGTTATTGATGCGAATTGTGGTTTAGTAAGTCTGTTTGGGTTTGGGGAAGGACTCCTGCTAGCTGTGTGCGCGGAGATCCAGAGTCCTACTGTGTGTGGACCCTACTGAGTCTGTTTGGGTTTTGGGGAAGGACTCCTGCTAGCTGTGTGCGCGGAGATCCAGAGTCCTGCTGTGTGCGGACCCTGCTGCTGTGTGCACAGGCTAGGACAGGTATTGTAAGAGGAAGTTGATGAATTGATGAATACGAAAGGCTATTTGAGAACTGAAGCTATGTGTACTGTTTATGCGGATCATTGGTAATTGTTGTCTTATGCGTATTCTGTATTCAGCTGCGAAAGTTCTGTGTAAGTGTTTTACTACATCTAGATCTATTTTGTTTGGTTTATGCAATATTGAGCTACTGTCTTGAAAGTATATGATTATTGAGCACCATAGTATAATCGACCTTGCGCACGTGGATGCGAAAAGAGGCCCATAAGTCCTGCTCGTGGAGATCTGGACATCTCGAGGCAGGACGCAGCTCTGCTTGCCTTACCTATCCTTTCTCGGGGTGCGGAAACCTGGTTCCAGCACCCACCCATACTACTTCGGGTGAGACTTTGACCTGCGCAAGTAGGTCACTACCGAAAGAGCCAGTAGTATAGGGGTTTGTTGGCAAACTTTGAACTCCGAACCTGGTCAGGACCCCTCGAGCCAACAATAAGGGAGGAGAGAGCTCATGTATTCATTATCCTTGTACTCTTCTTTGACCTTGTCTTGGAGATCTTAGGGTTTGTTTCATGAGGAAACCCTAGGAGAAGATAAGGGGAGAGAGAAACATCTTGGATGCTCTTGTGTGATGATAGGGTTTGCTCTTGTGATGACTAGGTTTGTGCTATGCATGTAAGCCCTAAAGAAGAACATGATGTTGAAGACGATGGTGGTTCTTATGGCTTTTATTCTAGAACTAGGGTTTTTGCTTGAGTAGGAGAGTGGAGCCAATGCCCTACATGATTTTGGAGGCTTGTTCTTTGGTTATGTAAGGCTAGGGCAAGATTATAGAGTTATTGCATTCTTAATGAACCATGAAGATCTTGGTGCTTGTGTTGATGCAAGAGTAGAAGACCTAGGGCTTGAGCCTTGAATATTCTGTAATATTCCCAATTAGCCTTGCTAATTGGAATATTGCATTTTTGCTTTATTTTGCCGCTTTAGATAGAGATAATAAATAAAGTGAGAAATAAGAGGGGTCACCTCACTTTAGTCACCTCACTTTATAATAAAGTGTTCTTTTTCCTAGTAGATCGACGTTGTAACTTAGAGAGGGGGCCTTGGGGGTCCACGTGGATATGATGGGGGAGGCAACAGGCTAACCCAAGGTAAACTGCGCAGATCCAGGATGAGTTAAGTTTTGGAGGGAGTTTGATGTTATAAAAGGAGAGGCTCTCACCTCATTTGATCATTCATGATTTGATATTATTATTGATAGCTGGACTTCTGTCTGCTTCAGCACGCCGGTTGTTTAGTCGGTCTGCAGCACTGTTTAGTGCACGAGTGTCTCCGGTCGGGGATCTCACCCTTAGCCTCGGGGGACTTCGAGTGCCTGCCCTGGTAAGGTTTTTCTGGTTTCACCCTTAGCTTCGGGGGACTTCGAGTGCCCGCCCTAGTAAGGTTTGTCCTGAGTATACTTTTCAGTTCCAGCAGCAGCAGCAGCAGTTTCTGAAGCATATCTGAGGAGGAGAAAAGCCCTCTTGTGGCTGCGCAGAGCAAGAGAAGGAAGGACGTTGATTCTTGAAGGAGAAGGACGTTGTCTCATCTGGAGAGAGGACGCTGATCCTTTCAGGAGAGGAAGGACGATGTCCAAGGAGGACGCAGTTCTGGTCTGGCAGAGAAAACGCTGTTTAGGGAGGCAGAAGGACGCTGTCTAGCCCTAGAGTGAGGACGCTGTCCATTTCTGAAGGTAAGGGTTGCAGATCTGAAGGCTTATTGTTAGATCCAGCTTTGGGAAGGATAGATGTTGCAGATCTAGTCTTGTATGTTGCAGATCTAGTCTTGTATGCTGCAGATCTGGAGGTTTAGCACTAGATCCAGCTTGAGGAGTGACAGATCTGAGGAGATATTGATAGATCTAGTCCAGATCTGAAGGGATAATACCAGATCTAGCCCTAGAGGCTGTAGATCAGAGGAGATAGTTCCAGATCTAGCATAGATCTGAGGGTTTGGCAGCAGATTTGGGATTGGAGGACGCAGATCTGAGGAGTGATTGTCAGAGAGGAGCTCAATGTAAATGCTTTCTGCATTAATTTTCCATATCATCTCTGTCTGGGGTTGATTGGCTTGTGCTTCACTGCTTCATACTGCTACCATGAGACAATGCTTCTCCATTTGTGAGGGCTGCAATTTTGAGATCAACTTCTCAAGCATCAACATGAAATATCTTCTGGCCTTCGATAAAGAATTAGGACTCCGTCTCATGTCGATGCTGTATGAGAGGTCACTGGTCGCTTTAGGCAAGGATAGTGCACCGATTCTCGATTTACTCCTCTATGTACTTTCCGATTAATAAATGGCTCGTCGGTATTACATGTGTCATGATTCGGTTCAAAGATTGTATTTTCTATATTCCGTCTCATATATTTCGTTCATTATCGTTATTTCTTTCTGGGACATGCTGGCACTGCATTTGATCCGTTCACCCTCAGCATTACTGGTTATTTCCCTTTGGGGATATTACAGTGGTATCAGAGCTTAGATCTGGCTCAGCCTGTGGTGCTAGCAATCTATGGCACCTAGGGGTCGCCCTACTCTCCTCGGGGGAAGTGATTCTGATTCAGATGCAGAACGGAGGAATCCAATGGAGGCCATGCTGGCAAAGTGGACGGAGAAGATGACTGAGAGGATGGATGCAAAGATGGATGCATTCATGCAGGAGGTAACTAAGAAGGTTGCAGAAGGGACGCAGAAAGAGCCCCTTAGAGTCTTTCAGGTAGGAGAAGGATCGGGAGCGTCTAGTTGCATACCAGATGCTATTCCCATTGGGACAGCGCAGAAGGCCGATTCCATGGACACGCGACCTACCATGCCTACTTTCCCGGTAGAGGAAGTGGAGCAAACGGCATCAAGAGATGGGGGTCTCGACCTTCATGCAGTTTGGTTTGCAGATTGGCGAAGCATGGGACAGGAATTCATGGATGCTCTCCCTTTCAATCAATATCTGCAGTTCCGAAGCGGCGGTAAGCCTCATGATCGAAATAAGGGACGGGGTTCCCACCGTGATAGTAACCGTGCAGCCAGCAAATTTCATTTACCGATGTTTGATGGGTCACCAAAGACCACAGCCAGGTCTTGGGTGGAGAAACTAGACCTCTATTTTCAACTTAACCAGATGCCAGAGAAGGAGGCCATTAAGATGGCTGCATTACATCTAGAGGGTGAGGCCCAGAACTGGTGGTTTCATGGGTTAACAACACTGGGGCATTCCACAGTGACTACATATGCTGAGTTCACCAGGAGGGTGGTGAAACGCTTTGACCAGAAGGACCCGGATCAGCCTTTCCTCGAGCTGACCAAGCTCAAACAGACAGGTAGTGCAGAGGCATATATCTCAGACTTTTTGAGGGTTTCAGTGATGGTACCTGACATATCAGCAGCTCGGTTGATCACGATGTTTGTAGAGGGGCTGTCAGAACCACTTCGTGGTCTAGTCCGGTCGAACAAACCGGCTACACTTCAGGATGCTATCAGTAAGGCACGTGATCTACAAGATGTCTTGCCTAGGACTCGGCCACCTTATCCCCAGAGACCGGCTTTCCAGCCTAAGGGTAAGGACACGAGGATTCCGCCTCCCAAGGCGAATCCCGGACGAGGACAGTATGATGATGAGGCTAGGAAGGAGCTGAGACGGAAACGATTGTGCTTCACCTGCCAGGAGCCGTGGGCACCGGGACATAAGTGCACAACAGGGAAGGCACATTTCATAGAGGTCTTCTCCGAGGGCAGTGGAGAAGAGGATGAGTTAGATGATGAGGAGGCAGGAGAGTGTTATGCAGCACAGAGTGCTTTACCACCTCCACCACCCGATGCAGGAGAGGCATCATTTGCACCTACTGGGGGAGCTCTAGCAGCATTACGAGGAGTCCCCAAGTATCTGACATTGCGCGTACGGGGGACAGTGCGGGGACAGCGTGTCTCAGTTCTAGTTGACAGTGGGGCCACCCACAATTTCATCGATGCACAGATGGTCGCACGGAGAGGCATACCCACGGAGAGCTTTGATGGGTTTTCTGTTTTGGTCCCAGGAGATCAGACCATGGCTTGTGCTCGATATGTACCAGAGTTATCAGTGACGATGGGCACCTATACTTTGACTGATCACTTCTTTGTGGTGGACATTCCGGACACCAATGTGATATTGGGAGTGCAGTGGCTTATCACTCTGGGGAAGGTCACAACAGATTGGAAAGCCTTGGAAATGGAGTGGGATGATCCCAAGACGGGGAGGCATGAGAAGATCCGAGGCCAGAACACATATCCGCCCTAGACAGTATCAGCACACAGCATGGATGCGACATTCCGCAGGGGAGATATAGAGTGGGCAGTCGAGTTGCGGGCTTCAGAGATAGTAGATACGAGAAGGGCGGTGCACCCTGATCTACAGACTCTCCTCGACAGGTATGCAGTAGTTTTTGGAGACATTCCACCAGGCCAGCCACCAGATCGGGGGTTTGAGCACACAATCGAGTTGGAGCAGGGGATACAGGCAGTGATCACCACCCCATATAGGCATCCCAAAGCCTATCGGGATGAGATAGAGCGGGCCATTCAGGAGCTGCTGGCCCTTGGGCACATTCGACCCAGCACCAGTCCTTTCGCTTCTTCAGTAGTGCTGGTGAAGAAGAAGGATGGCACATTACGCATGTGCATTGACTACAGGGCTCTTAACAAGAAGACTTTGAAAAACAGGTACCCCATTCCCAGGATCGATGAGTTGATGGACGAGTTGAGAGGAGCACGATTCTTCTCAAAGATTGATTTGAGGTCCGGGTACCATCAGATACGCATGAGGGAACAGGACATTCCCAAGACTGCTTTCATGTGTCATTATGGGCACTTTGAGTTTCTGGTTATGCCATTTGGACTGACCAATGCACCTGCCACTTTTCAGTCTTGCATGAACCATATCTTCAGGGATCATCTGAGGAAGTTCGTGCTAGTTTTCTTTGATGATATTCTCATATACAGCAGGACCTGGGAGGAGCACCTCCAACACATTGAGACGGTCTTGCGCATTCTGGAGGAGCAGCAGTTCTTTGCCAAACTCTCCAAGTGTGAGTTTGGATTGACAGAGATGTTGTATTTGGGACACATCATAGGAGTGGACGGGGTGAGAGTCCATGACGAGAAGATCCGGGCTATCAAGGACTGGCCAGAGCCGCGGAATGTGACAGAGCTTAGAGGGTTCATTGGTATCTGTACTTACTACAGGAAGTTCGTCAAGGGCTTCTCACAGCTTGCTGCACCCCTCACCGAGCTGACGAGGAAGGGGGCATTCAGTTGGACAGATACCGCCCAGCGAGCTTTTGATAAGCTCAAGGAGGTGATGAGTAGTTGTCCGGTGCTGGCATTGCCCGATTTTACTCAGCCCTTTATCCTAGAGTGCGATGCATCAGGGGAAGGGATTGGAGCAGCTTTGATGCAGGAGGGTCATCCGATTGCATTCGAGAGCCGGAAGCTCCTTCCACACGAGAGACTTTACCCCATCTATGATAAGGAGATGTTGGCCATCATGCATGCATTGGCCAAATTCCGGCAGTACTTGGTAGGCGGCAGATTCAGAGTCAAGACAGATCATAACAGCCTGAAGTACTTTCTGGAGTAGAAGCAGTTACAGGAGAGGCAGCAGAAGTGGATCAGCAAGATCCAGGCTTACGACTTTGACATAGAGTATGTCAAAGGGAAGAACAACGTGGTAGCATATGCCCTTTCCCGTAGACCAGCCACGTTATCCCTCATGAGCTTGGACGCTGATTGGAAGGCTCGACTACTGGTTGAGTATTCCAAGGATAGATTTGCAGGTGAGGTGCTGGATGGACAGGTAGCAGATAGCAGATACAGGGTGGCAGATGAGGTCATCTATTACAGGGATCGGATCTTCTTGACTGAGGGATCTCAGCTCAAGGGGAAGATACTCCATGCCTCTCATGATTCACCATTGGCGGGCCATCAGGGGTTCACCAAGATGTACAGGGCCATCCGAGAGAGATTTGCATGGAAGGGCCTCAAGGAGGACGTACTCCAGCATGTTCGGGAGTGTGAGGTTTGCCAGCGGAACAAAGGGGAGATGAACCATCCCGCAGGGTTGTTGCAGCCGCTTCCCATTCCAGAGGGGAAGTGGGAGAGTGTTTCGATGGATTTCATCACGGGTTTGCCCACAGTGCAGGGCAAGGACTGCATCTTCGTGGTAGTTGACCGGCTAACGAAGTATGCTCATTTTTTCGCCATTTCGGCACATTATACAGCAGTGCAGGTGGCAGAGCTGTTTTTCCGGGAGATTTTCAGATTACATGGTCTGCCCAAGACCATTGTTAGTGACAGGGACAGCCGTTTTATGGGTGGGTTTTGGCAGGAGCTCTTTCGACTGGTAGGGACTGAGTTGACACCGAGCACTAGCTATCATCCCCAGACCGACGGGCAGACAGAGATAGTTAACAAGTGGCTGGAGGGCTACTTGCGTAACTACGTCAGTGGGCAGCAGAGAGCATGGTTGAAATGGCTACATCTAGGCGAGTATTGCTACAACACAACCCACCACATGACCATTGGCATGACACCTTTCTATGCGTTGTATGGATACCATTCCTTATCTTTTGTGGATGTGATGTTTGGTGTTAGCAGGGCTCCACGAGCCAAATTATGGATCCAAGAGAGCCAAGACATCCTCCAGGCTCTCAAGGACAACATAGCCACCGCACAAAATCAGCAGAAATTATATGCAGACAGGGGCCGAGTGGAGAGACACTTTGAGGTAGGGGATTTGGTCTACCTACGGTTACAGCCATACCGCCAGTCTTCACTCAAACAGAAGGGGGCAGAGAAGCTTAAGCCTCGCTTCTATGGACCATACAGGGTGATTCGTAGGATTGGACAGGTTGCATATGAGTTGGAGCTGCCCCAAGGCAGCCGGATTCATAACATCTTCCATGTGTCATGCCTGAAGAAGGCACTGGGCCAGCATGTGACAGTCACCGGGGAGCTACCACCGACAGATGATGACGGGCACTTGGTATTACAGCCAGAGGCCATTATTGACACCAGGGAGAGACAGCTGCGGAGCAGGAAGATCAGGGAGTTCTTGGTGAGATGGAAGAATCTGCCAGATGAGGATGCCACTTGGGAAGATGAGAAGATCTTACAACATCCCTCACTTCAGTTGCTTGAGGACAAGCAACGTTTTGCCGGGGGAGACTGTAATATTCCCAATTAGCCTTGCTAATTGGAATATTGCATTTTTTGCTTTATTTTGCCGCTTTAGATAGAAATAATAAATAAAGTGAGAAATAAGAGGGGTCACCTCACTTTAGTCACCTCACTTTATAATAAAGTGTTCTTTTTCCTAGTAGATTGACGTTGTAACTTAGAGAGGGGGCCTTGGGGATCCACGTGGATATGATGGGGGAGGCATCAGGCTAACCCAAGGTAAACTGCGCAGATCCAGGGAGAGTTAAGTTTTGGAGGGAGTTTGATGTTATAAAAAGAGAGGCTCTCACCTCATTTGATCACTCATGATTTGATATTCTTATTGATAGCTGGACTTTGTCTGCTTCAGCACGCCGGTTGTTTAGTCGGTCTGCAGCACTGTTTAGTGCACGAGTGTCTCCGGTCGGAGATCTCACCCTTAGCCTCGGGGGACTTCGAGTGCCTGCCCTGGTAAGGTTTTTCTGGTTTCACCCTTAGCTTCGGGGGACTTCGAGTGCCCGGTATACTTTTACCCAAGGATAGCAGCTACAGTCAAGTATTTCCAGGAGGAGAAAGCTCCTCTGGTGGCTTTCTCTGGCAAGCAGAGCAAGAGAAGGAAGGACGCTCGATTCTTGAAGGAGAAGGACGCTGGCCTCATCTCGGGAGAGGACGCTGTCCTTATCAGAGAGGAAGGACGCTTGCCCAAGGAGGACGCAAGCCTGCTTCTGCGTAGAAAACGCGTTAGGAGTGCGTATGACGCCGTCTAGCCCTAGAGTGAGGACGCCGTCCATTTCGGGTTGTGCAAGGGGTTGCGTATCCGACATGACAGATCCAAATTTTGGGAAGGATAGATTCCTGCGTATCTAGTCTTGTATGTTGCAGATCTAGTCTTGTATGTTGCAGATCTGGAGGTTTAGCACTAGATCCAGCTTGAGGAGTGACAGATCTGAGGAGATATTGATAGATCTAGTCCAGATCTGAAGGGATAACACCAGATCTAGCCCTAGAGGCTGTAGATCTGAGGAGATAGTTCCAGATCTAGCATAGATCTGAGAGTTTGGCAGTAGATCTGGTATTGGAGGACGCAGATCAGGAAGGGAAGGACGCAGATTTGACTGGAGGTTTCAGATCCATCAGGTGGGACGCAGATCTGAGGAGCAGACTATTGTGAGAGGAGCTCAACAGCGTTTTCCAGTATTCTGTAGCTGGTTCATCTGTCTGGAGGGTTGAGGGGCTTGTGCTCCACCTGTTTCTGCGCTGTCACTAGCAGAGACAGCGTTTTCCATTTGTGAGGGTTGCAACTTGAGATCAGCCCCAGTACCAGCGCAGTTCATCTTCAGTCTTCACAGCAGCTAGGACGCTGTCCTTGTTGCAGCCATTTTTCTTGTATGAGAGGCTCATCACTTGCCTAGGGCAAGGATAGGTGCACTGATTCTGATTTACTCCTCTCTATGTACTTTCTGATTAATAAAATGGCTCAGTTTCTGGTATTACATGTGTCATGATCTGGTTCAGTATTGTATTTTCTATATCTGTCTGGCATATTTCTGTTCATTACTGGTTATTTCCCCTTTGGGGATATTACATATTCAAAGCCTAGGATGGACACATACATTTGGAGGCCATTAAGCTTCTCATCGAAGCAGCCAAGGAGGACTTGTCGGTGTTGATGCTTTCCTGTTGGATATATTAGCTGGTGTTTAAAGTTTTCATGGTTTCCCTAGCTAGGATTTTGGAGAGCTTGAAATAATGTACCAGCTTTGAGATAAACCTGCGGTATGCACATGCAGTTCATTCTTATAAAATATATGAAGTTTTCAGCTCTCCAATACTGGTATAATTTCAGATTTGATTGTCACCTTTCATTGTCTTCTTGATTGGGTAATTTCCAACACTTGTTGTTCACGTTGATTTGAAATATTTAAGGGATAAAATTGCTGAGTGATTTGACAAACATCTTGAAGATAATAGGGCAGATTTACTAGCCCTCAGGGGGGCAGCTCAATTGGTGATGACCATGAAAATGAAGTGTTATGTGCGAGGAGGTTCGAGGTTCAAATCCCCCTGATTCACCTGTGTCTGTGGAAGGGGCATACAGAGGCACTTAGAGGTTATAGAGGTAGCAATTGAAATCAACTCTGTGTCACACCAGTATGAGACCAATCCAGAAGCTGATTCCCCTAGATACAATATATATATATATGGCAAATTTACTGTTGTAAATCTGTAGTAATTAAGTGATTTCAGATCTGGTTTATGCTTGGAAATATGTGTCATAAGGGTTAAAACTTGTTGGCTTGTGTTTAGTATCTTTTCTCTTGGGTTGCATAAGGTGTTGGGTTGAAATGAGATGAAATATTATATGTTTGTTTTCTGCCGTAAGTTAATATTTCAGATCTGCCCTAAGGCTGTAGTTCATAGGGACTATATCCAGGAAACCTCTGGCACGAGGTGAAATTTCTAAATTTGCAATGCAAAATCTTTTACATGGTATTACGCTAAAATTGCTAGCATAACTCTTTTGGTGAAGAGGGATTTGGTATTTCAGCTGCATTGTACCTAGGAAGGGTACTTGGCCTTGTTGAGGTTGATTGGGTGGTGAAACCCTAGCGTGCTTGAAATGAACACATGCACCTATGAAGGGTTTGATGGGCTGAAACCCTAGTTGCTCTTGTGATGAGAGTATGCTTTCACTTGTGAGAGGTGGTAGATCTATTACAAGGATGGATGTTATGGATTAGTCTTAGCAAGTGTGATGCGTAAAAGGACCTGCGATAGGTGTTGATTTGTTCCAAGGGTTGCCAATATGTTTTCACCTATGAGAGGTGGTGGATCTATGTTATTTTTGGCTGGTATGGATTTATTTTCAATGAGTGAGATGCACAAGAGGACACGTGATTGCTGGCTGGTATGAATTTATTTTCTGTGGGTGAGATGCCCAAGAGGACTTGTGATAGGTGGTTGATTTTGTGATAGATGCTAGTGTGTTTCCACTTGTGATAGGTGGATCTATTTCGTCAATGGCTAGTACGTGATCGATATTTCAGTGGGTGTGATGCCCAAGAGGTACTGTGATGGGTGGTTAATAAGTTCCAATGGATACTAGTATTTGGAGTGGATTGATGCCTGTGATAAGCATGCATGACCATTTGATTATTTGTCGATTTTGGAACCTAGGATGGGCTGATTCACTTTGTGATAGACTGGCAATTTTTGGCTGATCAATTTTGGTTGAGTTGTGACTCAAGGGTTTACAAGAATGGCAAACTTGCTTAGTTCAGTGATTGTTACAAATGGAGAGAGCTTCCAGCATTATCCTTTGGGAATAGTATTGGTTGTTAGTTTTCTAACCCCGGTAAATGACTCATTATTTCCCAGGAAATTTCCTTGCTGATTTTCAAATTTAAAATTTCAGCTTCATTAAATAAAAAGTACCACTGGGATTTTAACTGGCAAATAAATAAATAAACAGCAAATTTTCACATAAAAATACACAAAAATATTTGCCCTTTAAAATTTTCCTTTCATTTAATAAATTTCCAGACATATAAGGGCTTCCTTACAAGGAAAATAGCCCACTTAGAGATAGCTACAGCAAAATTCTGGGAATAAACTTGACAGGCCTTTTGGCATGTGGGAATACCTCCCGATGCTACACAAAAATCAACAATTATCCTAAGTCGCATGGTTTTTATTCAAGTTCAATCAACAACAATGAAATCCAGGGAAAAAGATCATGCAAGCGCAAAAAATATGATAGAATTTGCCCGAGTTTGGCAAAAAGAATTAAACATATGCAATTAAATTTCAGGTTTGTGACAATTTAAATTAACAATTGACAGCACATTTAATTCTTAAATACCTCATTATCTCAAAATTCCAATATAAAATAATATGATTTAAAAGAATAATAGGTATGGTGGTCTGCTGGTTAAATCCTTGAGTTGTATGACAGAGGTCTTGGGCTCAAATTTATTTATCTTGTTTACTCTCTTGTCCCCTTGACCTTTTTTGCTCTTTCATGGACACTAATATAAATAGCATTTTGTTTCATTTCTTATATTAAATTTTGCATATGAATCAGAAATGTGGCAATTGAATGCACTGGATTTGACAAATTAGATGCCCGGTGCTTGAGACTTGGAAAATCTGAATTTTATCCCAAAAATCACCAAATGGAGTGACTAAATGCGTTTCTAGTTCTTTATACACAGTTTGGCAGTATTTATTGAAAAAGCACTTCAATTGTTATCTTAATTAAAGTTAAACTGGCTCTCTGAGGTGACCCTGACTCCAAAAATTATAATCTAAAGACTAATGTTAAGTCGGTCTCCTAGAAATACAAAAACCTATCAAATGCAGGACTGGGAGTCTGTAGCCAAATGCTTTCAAAAAGGCAGCAAAGTATCTAATTTATCAACATTTTGAAAGTGATTCATGAAACATGCCTTGAGGCGCTCCAGCGCATAGAGCAGAAATCCTTTTACTTAGATGCCAGGTCTGAGGGGTAGCTATTCCACCAAAATTGCCAGGGGCTTGCACCCAGCCTCGCCCCTATAAACTCAAGCCATTCAGATGGGTGATAGCATGGCAGGAATAGTAACTTGGCGGATGGCTTATTACTCTATCAACCTCCCTGGAAAACCAACGCCACCCCACTGGCAAATTTATCGACATCGGTAAGGGGCCATTTTGTACGATTGATAAGGTATAATTTCTGCCATAATGACAAGCAAGCCGAACAATGAAACCTATTACTATTCTTGTTTAATATAAATAGGCAAGACACAGGGCCAAGGCACCTGGTCCATGGAAGCTCAATGACCATAATCATCAACAAGATAGAAGACTTGCTGATGCAAAATTATGAGCAGCAAGCATACAATAAGAATCTAATTTTAGCTTGGATAAAGTTCAGAACTCATTCAATATTTTCAGAGGAAATTCATTGCATCACGCTTGCTTCGAAACATCTCATGGAGAGACCTATGAACACTCAAATTATATGGAGATCACGGGCTATGGCGACCACTCGGGATTTCAGCAGAGCCTAAAACCCGGAATATTTATAATTCATATGAAGAAACAAATTCTTAAAGTTTACCCGTTCTGCCGTCCAGTTGCCTGCGACACTGTGGATGGTAATCACCTGCGCTAAGGTGTGCAATCCAACGGCTTTAAGACAGCTGGAGACTACGCTCCTCATCGCCATCTGCTACTGATTCCTGGTCATTCCAATTGTAGCCCTGTCAAACAGGACACTGTAGCCCATTTCAAACATTTTAGCTTAATCCTTCCAAAAGCATATTTGGAAAAAATTTGGAAAATTAGTATCAACTTCAGGTGAAGTGTTAGGGTAAGAAGTATGGTGTTCATTGAACTTGTTGGAAGTTGATTGCGAAACAAAAGAAAGAAGGGAACCAAGGCCTTCAAATTATACATGATTTTGGTACCTTGTTGGATGGGAAGTCTTTGTGGAATTTGATTACTAAGGATAATTTTTGGAACAGGTTGTTCCAGAAAAAATAGTTGGCTCTAGAATTGATTCTGACCTGAATCTCGGAGGAGGAAAAATGGTTCTTTCCATTGGAAAAATGGCCATGCTTTATCTAGGTTGTTATTATTATAATTATTATTTATTTGTATTCCTCTTTTTCCATGTGTTTTTCTTTTGATCTGTGTTTTTCTTTTTAGGCTCTTTTTCCTTCTTGTGTTTAGTTTGTGGTTAAGAAGAAGGGTTTAATTCATTGAAATGATTTGTGGTTAAGAAGAAGGGTTTAATTCATTGAAATGAAGGATTAGATGAATGAGAACAATATCTGTGATTTTTTAATTTGTATTTTTTTCATTATATTAATAAGTTTTATTATGTGTAGGTAGAAGGAAAATATATGCAAACAAAAGAGACATAAAGAGGGAGACATAGATGTAAATGTAAAGGTGAGTGTCTAGTGTCTTCATTTTAATGAGATTTTTTACTTAAAGTAAAGATCCAATTGATAATTTCTTTCTTACCATTGTCCAAATTCATGGGTTTTTTGTTTCAAATATTATTTTGCTTAAAAGAAAAGAAAAAAATATTTGCAAGACATGCATCAAGTAGAAATATACTTAAAGATTTTCCTATTTTATTTTTTTAATCTAAAGTTAACATGTTTAACTATCTTCATATTTTTAAATAATACTACCCATCATAACTTTTGAAATTTAATAGAAATTCTAAACTTCTAAAATGTTTCATTTTTTATATATAAAATTATAATACCATATCCAAAAACATAACCATTACCATCATTATAAAAACTTTACATAAAATCATTAAAAATTTACATAAATTATTAGGAAACTTCCTAATCTCTAAAGGAAAAACCTAAAACTAACTCACTAAAATATTTGTATATAAAAAACATATCTTTTATTTTTCCTCAATATAAAACATGAGAACAATGTAAATATTATATACATGGACATAAGGTAGAAATATGTGTGGTGACCCCTTCCTCACAATAACTTTAAACCAATTTCATTGGATAGTGAATGGTTAAAATGCATGTGCATATAAAAAATATTATATAAAATATTATATAAATTATTAAGTAAAAGCTTTCTAACAATTACCCTCACAACTTATCCTTAGTGACCAACCTTATTCGCTTTAACGCATTAGACTCTAAACGCACCCTAATATTAAAACTTCGTTTAAAAGCATGTATGTTTCCCTATACTAAAGGCTAAGGCAAAGACTATACGAGAACGATAACCACCTCATCACTGACAAGGCTAAGGAAAGCTAAAACAATAGCATTCTAGAGTGTGTAGTGACTAAATTTTTTTTTTAAGAAACGCACTACTAACAAGTTTTTAGAAGTTTGATAATTTTGATAAAATTTATTCTCAAATTTATATTAATTTGTTAAAAAATTAATCACCATTACTAAGATTTAAAAGTTTGATATTTTCATCAAATTTATAATAAAATTCATATTAATTAATTTATTTGATATTTTTAACCAAATTTATATTAAAATTGATATTAATTCATCTAAAAATAAGGTTAATAATGATATAAGAGAAAAGTTTATTTACTTTTTCCCTTTACCCATTCCCATTCAAAGTTTAGATTCTTTTGCCAATAGTGTTTCACCCAAAAAGAAAAACTCATTTACTTCTCCCTTTAACCCTTCGAAGTTTAAGTTCCTTTTTAATTTCATTGTACCCATTGCACCCCTTTTAAGCGTCGATCACACATTGATTCTCGCTACCATTCAGTACTTTCCATATTAAGAAAAATTCACATACTTTGGGATTGCCAAAATATAGCATGCGACCCAATTTTGACTGATATTGTATCGAAGTAATGAGAAGGTTAAATTTGGGCTTGGATATGATAGTTAAATTTTAATTTTTTATAAAGTATTATGAAGTTAATGATTCATTAGAGTTAGTTTACACACACATATATATTAAATATTATTTTTTGGGATTCAACTGCGTTAAGTAAGTCATTTATCTATGACCATTTCTATGAGAGGTAGTCGTAACTGACTAATTTCTCTTGATTTTTTAATAGTCCACTTAGTCACAGGGGTGAGGAAGTGAGATTGAAACTAGTGAAATGAATCACATAGCGTCAATCATCATTTACGAGACTTGCACTCGGTAACCAGGACTTCCCAGGAGGTCACCCATCCCAGATCGCCTTTGGCTCAAGCGCGCTTAACTGTGGATTTTTCCCCAAAATCAACCCACTTAGCTTGCTATCCCATTTGCAAAACCTTAGCAAGTATTGTGCCTCATGAACCATTCAAGTAGAGCTCCCTTTACTCGTTGTATTTAAGTATTGAGGGGTTTCCGTGGTGCATTATATTAGATATCATTTTTTGTGATTTAGCTGCGTTAAGTAAGTCATTCATCTATGACAATTTCCATGAGACTAATTTCTCATGATTTTTGAATAGTCCACTTAGCACTCATTGCATCAGGTGATGCTCACAGGGGTGAAGAAGTGGGATTGAAACTGGTGAAATGAATCACATAATGTCAATCATCACTTCTGGGACTTGCACCCGGTAACCAGGACTTCCCGGGAGGTCACCCATCCCAGATCGCCTCTGGCTCAAGCGCAATTAACTGTGGATTTTTCTCCACAATCAAGCCCACTTAGCTTGCTACCCCATTTGCAAAACCTTAGCAAGTATTGTGCCTCATTAATCGTTCAAGTAGAGCTCCCTTTACTCGTTGTATTTAATTATTGAGGGGTTTCCGCAGTGCATTATATTAGATATCATTTTTTGGGCTTGATTGTGGGGAAAAATCCACAGTTAAGCGCGCTTGAGCCATATACGATCTGGGATGGGTGACCTCCCAAGAAGTCCTGGTTACCGAGTGCAAGTCCCATAAGTGATGATTGACGCTATGTGATTCATTTCACTAGTTTCAATCCCACTTCTTCACCCCTATGAGCATCACCCGATGCAATGAGTGCTAAGTGGACTATTTAAAAATCATGACAAATTAGTCAGTGATGACTACCTCTCATGGAAATGGTCATAGATGAATGACTTACTTAACACAGTTGAATCCCAAAAAATGATATCTAATATAATGCACTGCGGAAACCTCTCAATACTTAAATATATTATATTATCTTAATTTATTATAGAGTAGATAAAAGATAAAATAAATGAATATACATTATTTATGGTAAGAAGAATATAAATATAATCTTATAAAAAATATTATAGTGAAAATAATTTTTATTAATAATTAAGGGTGGAAAACACTATAATATACATAATGGTTAGAATATTGATAACTTATCTTTGGAAATATATATGATAAATATAGAAATTCACAATTTTTTCATTAAAAATTTCGAAACTATATTTTATAATAATATTAAATAAATTTGATAGGCATAAATCCTAACCTTAACACGAAGCTAGGGATCAATGTGCACACCAAGTTGGAGGAAGTTTAGTTATCTAAAAAAAGGGGGATCCCTTTTAGAAATGTAAAATTACACTCGCATAAATTTTTCAGGTCTTCTTTATCTTATTGGAAAGAGAATTTTCAAACTGAGTTGGATTGTTCAACATTGGGAAAATGTATTGCCAAAGGCCCTGAGAAATGTGTAGAAAGTTCATGAATTGAAAATTACTTGTACGATGTCTATTTATGAGATGTCCCTACTTGTTCACTTGGATATGTCATTCCTCCATTCACCCTTTGAGTATCAATGTTATCCATTGCATTAAGTTACTTCACAAGATGGGGGAACTTATATTATATTTTTTTTCTAGTCAACCACCTACCCTAGTGAAGAAGCCACCTTTCCTTAATAACCCAAAAGAGTATTATACCTTGCAGGTAGTTGCAAATTGACTTAGAGTCCATGAGATAGACTATTGTGGATTTCTTAATGTTGTCAAGGTTGAGGTTTGCAGTAGTCTAGTGCTACCATAAATGAGGTATCCAATAAAGGTAGAAAGTATGGTTGATGCAACTCCACATTAATGAAAGGTTGTAACCTAGAAAAATTGGGAGATTTAATTCAATTTTTTTTCTAACCCCATAACCTTGGTGATGGCTTAAGGACCATATCAAAGTGTTTAATATTCTTATGGAGGCTCATAAAACTCATGTTGATCTTTTCACTGTATATATTTGACGTTTTCTTTATGTAGGATATAATGAAATTGTTGCTAGATTGTTGGGTACATTCAACAAATTTGGTTTTTGTGTGTGCCTTAACTTGAGCATGGGACGACTCTTCTTTGATGGTATGAGCTACATTAATTGGAGCCAAATGTAGGAACCTTGGGAAAGCATAAAAAATGTTGTAGTTAATAGAATTGTGAAGAGTTTTGTTGTAGGTATGCTAAACATAGGACTTTCATCCCGTGTATGTGAATGGTTGGAATTATAAATTATGAGGATATGTCACCTATGTCTATCCATTGGCCTAGGATGGAAGGTAGTTGATTTTGTTTTCTTACTATAAATTATTGACTAAAGGATAATTACAAAGATATTAAGGAATCCATTTTCCTTATTAGAGACAAGGGTCTTTGGAAACTTAAGATGAATTCAAACATGCTCAAAGAAGAGAATAATAATGACTTATATATAACACTATTCTTGTAGGGTACAAATATACCATCTTAGACAAATAATCAACAACCATTAAGATAGACCGATTATCGTGAGTGCTTAAGGTAAACTTGACATAATATATATGCATACTATATCCCAATAATTATTTGGGCTGGGAAGGCAAGTGTATAGTCATTGCTTCTTAATTGCAAATATAAAGGTGTTACATGTGGTGCATGATTCAATATATCTTTTAATATCCCATCGAAGTTTATCCAATAGAGGTATTTTTGGAACATTTCCATTGAATTCTCCATGCATAAGTGCATTTTAAACCAACTATAGTGTGTCTCTAAAATCCTCTTCTCACAGTTTCATTAAGGAACACAAAGATCAACCAAATGGAATAAGAGTTAATCTTATAGGTGAAAATATCAGGTTTGTTTAATTACTGCTGATGTCTAATATATAGTTGCATTGTTAATATTGTTGTTGTACAAGTAGGGTCACTTTAAAGTCTCGTGTCCATGAAAGTTGAGAATTATGGTCAATGTCACAACTACAAGTTAACTAAATTAACTTGCAATTCTATTGATTCAACCCTTATAGTATGAGATATATTAGTGTAACTACTAAATATATGTGTACCACTTCTAATAGTGAACATTCTAAATTTTTTTTTTAGTATACACAAATTGTAGAGGCCTCTGGATAATGTGGTTTACAATTTCCTTTTCCATAATATAATGCTTCCACTATTGAAATATTTGAATAATAGAGTAAAGATCCTTCTATTTGGAAACCACTCTTATGAATGCCTTGATATGATAGTCAATGGGTGTCCATTTATAAGTAAGATTACATGAATGTCGTAATCTATGGTGCATATCTCAAATTTGAATGCTTTTATATAAGGGAAACATCACTTATAAGAGATTTCAATGGAGGTTTTTCTATTACAATATCGGGAAAAAGTATAAAAAAAATCCACTAAAATTTTCACTTTTTGACCACAAAAGTTTTAGCGAATTTCTCTATAACTAAGAATTATGAGAAATTAAGCGCTCTAATGAAGATTTTAACTTAAATAGTACTAATGCATCAATAAATATTATATATTTCAAAGCATTGATGCTTATCATATATTTTAAAAGCATTGATGCATATTAAATATTGTGGTATATTAAATATTTTGTAAGAATTGGTAGGGCATATTACCAATTAATCAACATCGATGTAGATATATCTTGGTATACTATGAGTCCTTGTAATGGTAACAATACTGACAATGGCAATAGTAATGATATCATTGAAAGGAATTGTGCTCTTGTTGGAGTTTGGAGCACTAGTGCCTATGATTATACTTATAAGTACTAATGCGTAACAATAATTTAAACATACCAATATGTAAAAATAATTAAAAAGGACTAGGGCATAAATATAAACGCAGAACATTATTTTATTTAATGGTATATAATGCACCCATACTATATTATATGTTGCATTGTCTAAATTGTTGCCGGTATGTACATGTACCTTTTTTTAATATATAAAATTTTCAATTACTTATTAAAAAACTTTTTTTTTTTGGGTAATAATTGATTTTTATATTTTAATTAATGTGTTTATCTATAATTACTAAATCAATATATTATACTATTTAAGAAAATATACTAAGTGATTATGTCCTTGTTCATTGTAATGATATAAATCAATTGTATGTAAAACATTGTAATGTAACATTTTACAATATTAGATATTACAATAAAGTACAAAATCCATTTTACTTACATTGATAAAGAATAGTTAATCATACAAATTGAGACAACATTAAGATCCATAATAATAAAAATGTTCATAAATAAATGTAATAATCATTGGTAACCCATTGTCACACTTATTGGGACAATATATCCACACAAAACAAAATGTTTAATTTTACAAACGAACATTCCAAAATATAAGACTTATAAAATTAACTTTGATATTCCAATGTATTCACAAAACCCATACATAATCCAATGTTAAGCATACCCATACATAATCCAATGTTAAGCATATGTTTGAACGATCTCATTTCTACATCAACATCTAGTAGAAAACACCCATGAATGATTGTAAACGCCACAAAAAAATATGAAACTTTAAGTAAATAAAAGGAAAGTACTTAGAAAATGTTTGATAAACCCTTTTCTACCATGTTATCTCCTCTTATATACTAAAGGGGTCCCCTTTTTTATTATTATAACAATAAAACCAACGAAATTTAGTATTTGTTTTGATAATTGATCTCTCCTAAAAAGTCAATGATTAAATAGGATTAATGCATGTTGTCGTTGGGATATCTCCTCTAATAGTTCAATTAATATTTTTTTTATGACCATCTATGTGTACATTTTTTTGAACATCCCTATCGACATGTTTTCGATACCATCTCGTTCACTATTTTATTTTTCTTATAGTCTTAAAAAATAAAAATAAAATAATTTGATTAACATTTACATAAAAGTAAATATAGTATAAACACATCTCTAATTTTTTGAACTAGAATATGCATATTATAGAAAACATGTTTCGTAGATTCTTTCTAAATGATTATTTTTGTTATTATATGATTTTATTGATGCAATTATTGGTTTCATTGTATCGATTTTTGTATTATAAGTGATGCATGACTATATGTTCTTTCCACTACATTCATCGTAGTTTTATAAAATGATTTTTCCTTGTCATTATCTTCCAACACCACTTTAGATGAGCTAAGGATCAATTCATTATCATTTACATCCTCTATAAATGTTTTCCTCTTAGAAGAACCTTTTGATCCCTTGCTATCAATCCTTCCACAAGATTCAACATTGCAAAATCAAACATTTGAAACTTGCTAACTATTATTGTTAAGGATTAAATCATAATAAAAAGTAAAATAACTTCACATTGATCATCTTTTTCCTAAATGCATTTTTTCCACTAATATTGTGAAATATATTATTGAGTTTTTCTATAAAAAAAATCATGACATAGATTAACCAACACACATTATTTATAGTATATAAGGTGAATCTAAACCCTTCTATTTTTTTAACAAGAACTAGTACATATTTACATTATGCAAAAAAAGGGTTGAGACTAACACCAATCAACAATGATACAAACACGTTATAAGGAATGTAAGTCTAAATTCACTAGAAAATACATAGCTAAATTGTTGACCAAGGGTGGCAAAATCCAACTAGTAAATGTTCAAAAAAAGTACAAAGAACTTAATTGGTATTCGACAAAAAGACCTTGAAAATCATGAATATTTATAATAAATTAGCTAGGAGGAGGAGAAACAATAGGATTCATTGTTGTCCCTACAAATTCCAATAAATAGGAGTCTCTTGTCGGAGCATTGAGTTTTGGAAGTTTGTGATGATTTGCTTCTTTTGCTTGCCTTGATGCCAAGATTGATTGGATAATTGGGGGGCCATCTCTAGAATTTTGAGATAACAAGATGATGATGGAGCGGAGAGTGAAACATTCAGTTTTTATCTTTCTAACCTACTAATTGAGATTGACCATAATATCCATGATGATGTTTCCTTGTTATAGGGATTAGTGACCTTGTTCTTGTAGTTGCTATGAGAGAGATAAAATGAAGGCCCGAATGTCCTAAAATTTGGAATCTTGATGTTTCACGTGGGCCCACAATTATTCCTTGATATCTATTAGGTGACTACAAGAAATGATGTGGAAAGGGAGGCTAAGAGACTAGCAATTGCTCCTAAAGGTGTAAAGGGACACCGAAGGAATTAAAGAACTGGGAAAATCAGGAAACACTGGAAGTGATGATTGACGCTATGTGATTCATTTCACTAATTTCAATCTCACTTCTTCACCCTGTGAGCATCACCCGATGCAATGAGTACTAAGTGGACTATTCAAAAATCATGAGAAATTAGTCAAGTTACGACTACCTCTCATGGAAATTGTTATACATGAATGACTTACTTAACGCAGTTGAATCCCAAAAATGATATCTAAAACATGTTTATATTAGAAAGGAAAAAAAAAATAGAATTTTTTATTATTAATATTAAATATATGTTTAAAATTTAATTAAAAAGAATTATCATATATGTTTAAAATTTAATAAAAAAGAATTATAATATTTGCATGTTTAAAATTTAATAAAAAAAATATATATTCCGTTTTCATTAAAATTTATATTAGAAAACATGCTTATTTTAAAGCTGTTTTATTAATATTAAAAATATGTTTAAAATTTAATATTTTTTTATTATATATTTAGGTTCAAAATTTAATAAAAAAATATATTTTCGCCTGGCATTGTTGCAGACGCAAAGCTATCTGGGCGAAGAGAAATGCTGCGGAATTTTCTAAAGAATAAAATGTATGTTATTCTTTTGGATGATATGTGGTTGGTCGACGCGTGGACAGGTTCTAAATTTGTGCTCGCTACCCGGGAAAAAGAAGCGTGTGCCAGTATGAAAGTGCAGCAGAAAATAGAAGTGGAACCACTGTTGGAATAGGAGGGTTGGGAGTTGTTTCGTAGCAAAGCATTTGTAAATCAAAATGGAAATGTTCCCTATGATATCATAGAGCCAGTAGCCAGGAGAATCGCGCAGGAGTGCAAGGGTTTGCCCCTGGCTATAACTGTAGTCGGTGCCGCAATGGCACACCACACTGAACCATATCAGTGGGAGGTTGCTTTAGAAAAGATGCAAAATGTTCCTGAGACGTTTGGTGGCATGTACACTACGGTGGACACACAACTATTTCAACGTCTCAGATGGAGCTATGATGTTCTTTCTGAGTATTTGCAGATTTGCTTTCTATCTTTAGCAGCTTATCCTGAAGACGCAGTAATTAGTTGTGAAGACCTCACAGACATGTGGATAGCGGAAAGTGTGGTTAAAGGCAGTGGAGACTGCTATTCGCATGATATTGGCCACAGTTATCTTGACCACCTCAGGAATCGTTGCTTGATTGAGGTGGTTCACATGGATAACATTGGAAGGTTTGAGTCTTTTAAAATACACGAGATCCTTCATGATCTGGCGGTTCGCATTGCTGCGGAGAAAGAGCCGAGTTATTATTTTAAAGCAGGACTGGGTATGATCAATTTTCCATTGGAGGAAGACGTCAGCAAGGGCTGTGAAAAATTTTCATTGATGCGAAATAATTTGCAGTCCCTGAGGACAACCTTTGCACGCTCGTCTCTCTCAGTTCTCCTATTAAGCGAAAATATTGATATTAAAGAAGTTCATGGAAGCTTCTTGAACGAGTTGCGCTCACTGAGGGTCCTCCATCTTCGTAGGACTGACATAACGTCTCTGCCGCCTTCTATCAGAAATCTGAAACATCTTGCCTCCCTCCAACTAGCGGGAACGGACATCTGTGAATTGCCTGAAGCTATTGGCGACCTGAAGGAACTGCAATTCTTGAATCTGAAAATGTGTATTAACTGCCCTGTGTTTGCCGGAACTGTTTTCCCTGTATTTCCCCGACGCTTTCCAGCAAGATTTTTCCGGTGTTGTTTGGATGTAGACCATTGGTACGGCGATTCTTTGCGATGTTCTAGAATTTTCCAAGTGTTAAATTTTGACGGGATAGAAGGGTGAATCTGGAGGAGAGGTGGAGCAGAGGGATTGGCTGGGATGAACAGTGTTTTCCAGCGAATCCCATAAAAAGAACACCTTCGGTGTAAAAATATAGGTTATGGTAAGACACTCAATGTTGAGAAAAACTAAGGTGAAGGCATAGGGTCCCAATTGGTCTAAACACATGGTTAAGAATTCTCTAGGGTAGAGAGCCCTTGAGGAATGATGAACCAACTTCTAAGCAGACATGGTAGAACAATCATTGAACAAATTAAGACACCAAGCCATTATTCCACCTTAGTGAAAACCTTTAATCTAATGAGAAGCCAATGTGAACCATTAACGAGTGACCACCATGAAAGCCACCAAATGGACAAGCCACCACTATGAGAGTCACTAAGCAATTGTACCACTATTGAGAAAACCACTAAGTAACCTACACTCATAGATGAGGAAAGAGCATAGTAAGAAAACCACAAGGGAAGGGAACCCAAGATCAAAGGTGGAGTGGATAGATTTCCAAAGAGAAATCCTCCTCCCCTTTTAGAGCTTTGCAAAACCTAATTGGTTCCAAGCATAAACTAGACATGTGATTCTTTACACATGGGGATATGCTATATTGTAGCCCCATAATATTCATAAAACCTACACTGACTGAGCCAAGGGTGTCAAATTCATAATTAGAACCCTATATTTGCACAAGGTCAAAGGTGCAAGGTTGCTACATCACTCGGGTCAAAGGTGTGATAATGTGAGCAGTGTGGTTCTTGGATTGTAATGTGATGTTGCTATATCAACCATTCATACTTGGGTGATTGAGTAATTAAGCTTACCATTGGGATTAATAATGCCCTATTTTCCCCTAATGGCTAGCTTAACTTGGAAATATACTTTGATAGGTGTGTAAAAACTTAATCATCATCATTCATCAATTACACATGTAAAAAGTCAAATTGGGTCAAACTTCCTGTGAAAAATTCCTGCTAGAGAAAGCATAGCGTGCCTGGAGAAAGCGCAGCAAGCTGGGGAAAAAGGCAATTTGAAGGCCTTCCAGGTGTCCAAATTCTAATCTGAAAGTTGCTTGGAAATCTCTAGATGTTTTTTACATGATAGGATATTCAAGCACTCAAAAAGGTGCCTCCAAGCCCTCCAAAACTTCATTCTCGCAAGAGTACTCACAAAGCACAACATGGCCTCCAAAAAGAGGGCAGAAAGGTCATTTTTGCTAGTTTTTGGGCATTTTGATCCTCAAAAATTAGCTAACATAGCTCCACCACTGACTATGATTGAAGTACTCATCAAGAGGAATACACTAATGTAGATAATGCATCCATTGTACCTCCCCAACAAAAGCGCAGTGTGGCCCATGTTGCGCTTTTTCCAGTGTGATTGGTTTTCAAAATTTTCAATTTTGACCAAAAACTGACAAAAATAAAAATTTGCTCCAAAAATCCTCAAAATTGGTCCAGAGATGCCTGATAAGGTATGTAATGCTACTAAGGAAGCATCAACAAGTATCTCCAAGTTACCCTTCTCCTTTTGACTAATTAGAGTTTTCTTCAGTTTTTCTTGCAATTGTTTGACTTTGACTTTGTAAATCTGATTCCTTGTGTAGTAGTGGTCATCCATGTGTTTTTGAAACTTTTTATGTCAGTTGGCCTTGTCAAGGAGATTATCCAAGTGAATATTGACTTTATCAAGCCAAAACTCCCTATTTTCATTGATTTCCATGGCTATCCTTTCTTCAAATGTCAACTCTTCATTGGTGGATTTTGCTCTCTTTCTTTATGAAGTGCCCTTCAGAGACCCATGGTCCTTGGAATTTTCCTTGTCACCTTCTCTTCATGCTTTTATGAATCTTCACTACCAGCCACTGCTTTTCCTTTCACATCTAGCAAACTAGCTTGAAATTTATTATTCTCTAAAGACAACTCTTTTCCTTCAACTGATTGTTCTCTTGCTCCAAGAAGGAAATTATGAAATTAGCCCTTGCCAAATTGTCCTCGAGTTCTTTGATCGGAGCATATTTGTCCTTGATGATCTTCTGTAGGTTTTCATTCTCTTCAATAGCCTCCAAGTCTACTATGTCAATGTCATGATGGGTAATCTCCTCATCATGCAAATATGTCTCGTGATGTAAAGGTAATCCCTGCTCTACTAATGTGGCCTTGGCCCCTTCCTCAATCTTAGGAACAAACACAAGCCTTATGCCTCTCTGGTATGTCTGAGTAACCTCAATCTTCCTCCTCATTGGAACTATGCTAGGTGAGCCAACCTCCACATGTCTAGATGGTGTTGATGGTGTTGATGGTGAACTAGGGCTAGTAGGTTGGCTACTAGAAGGAAAAAATACATTTGCTTACATGAAGGTTTCCCAAGAGATGCCCTTATTTTCAAGCTAGTGTAAAACAATGATCTTGATAAGAGTATGGTGGAAGAGGCTTCCTTCAAGACTACTCTTCTTATGCTGAACTTTTTCTGCCATCTTTGCCAAACTTCTGTATAGGTAATAGGGAAAATTGAGTGGATTTACCCTTGTGAAATGAATGAGAAGTCTGACATGATACCCATATAGTCTAGAAAATATCCCCTCACAAGTGAAGTACTTCTTGATAATATTCATTAGTGGTGAATAATCTATAAATTATACAATATGCATGTATATCTTGGATTCACCCAATCTAACAATATGCTAAAGTTAAATACGGAATCGCTTCTACAAATCTTTGTGGAATCAAAAACACAATCGCCAATTACATAAGCATGAAAAAATATCAATCACACACAACACAGATAATTTCCCGGGGAAAGCTTACAACTAAAAACCCCACTATCTTCTATTGCATATTATATCATGGGTCATGAAACAATTACATACAAAACTCTTCTCACAAGAGCTCTCAGTACATCAGCTAATTGTCTCACACTGCCATACAAAAAATGGCAAATCCCTTAGCTAATTTAATGTCTCCAAACAACCTGCCTTCACTACACATTCCCTGTTGAAAGAAATCCTTGAAAAGATGCAATCATGCCTACCTTGATTGCACAAGTATCATGGGCTCATCCAATGTGTGTGTGATTGCATGTGTGCAAGCGGATAATCTCACAACTGATAGTTATCTTCCCTTTCACCTAGAACTCAACTAGGTCTCCACTGGATCTAACATGCATGCAGTTAATAATAGTAAATCTTCAGTTGCATGTGAGATCACTATATGTGAACTAATTAATATTTAATTCACTTGATCTCTCACTAGTGTATCTTCAGTTACCACAACTGAGTTTAACTCACTTAACTGAGTTAAACTATTTACAGCTTGCACCCACTCATGCACCACTGCACTTCCAACTCTGTGACAACTAGAATCACTCAGTTACAACTAGAGTCACTCTGCATGTCCCACCAACCAACCTCTTAACTCAAAATTCACTTAGCTAACTGATTTTCCACTTCAGTTAACTATTTTCAAGTCCACATTGAGAACAGATTATAGTTTAATGTCCATCTAAATTAAGGGATAATAAAAATAGACATGCACCTAAAAATAGCCTATGGGATCCACCCTAGTGTAGGTGCTTAATTTTCACTAGGATCATGGGTGCCAAAAAAATTTCCTGTTGAATCTCAACACTCCCTCTCAACAAGAAAGGGATTATCCTTCACCCTGACCCTGTCTCTATGGTATTCAAATTTGATCCTGGTGAGCGCCTTCGTCAGAATATATGCATCCTGATCTTCTGTGGGAATGTACTGAAGCAACATAATTCTCCTCTGCACACAATCTCTGAGATGATGGTACCGGATATCTATATGCTTGGACCTGTCATGAAACACAATATTAATTGAGAGTTTAATGTCACTTTGATTATCACAATGAATCACTGTTGAATCCATATAAGAACCAAACAAACCAACCAAGATATTTCTCATCCATATAACCTCACATGCAGCTTGAATTTCTGCCATGTATTCTGCTTCCGCTGTGTAGAAATTTGCTGAATAATGATTAATTATCCACCGAGACTATCCTGATCACATACAATTCGAATTTATATGCAACACATAATCTCTTCCACTCAGATCATCAAACATGCGGAAATAAAATCAAGCGATAACACATCAAATCATCATACACATTAACACAGTATGTATGGGGAAAGCTTATAGCTGAAAACCCCGCAGCTATTGTGTATATTATAATGGAGAAATCATGTAACAAACTCGGTACAATACTCCTCACAAGTACTCAGTACTTTCTCATAAAGTTACACACAAACTAGCTTGGTTTTGAACAGGTTACTGGTTCAAAACTCACCACTAATTTCCTTGCCTCTATTGCGCAATCATGGCCTGTCTAAATAGAGATCCAAGGTTCGAATCTCCTTGGCTTGATAGCGCAATCATCATGGGCAATTCCTCCAAGTGTGGTGCAAATCTCATGCACAACTGATGTCGCCACTGATAGCTAACTCCACCCTTTCATCTACCTCTTTCACTGGTCTCCACTGAACTGTTCATGCACTGTAGTGAACTGATGTGTTCTTGAGTTGAATAATGAGTTACTAATTAATGAATTAAATAATATTTAATTCACTCCACTTATTACTAGTTGATTAGCTAGTTAAACTAATCTCAACCAGTTCAACTAAATTAAACCGAACACAACTCCACTAGCTGTCTCATTAACTCCACCAAACTTATGCCACTGAAGTCCTAACTGAAGTCAACCATGCATGAGCTCACCAAACCCCTAGGAATAACGTAATTCCTCTGTCAGATGCATGAGCCACTTCCAAGGCTCGAACTGAAGTGCTCCAAGAGAGTAAACTGAAGTTTATAGTCCAAATATTATTAAGGGTAAATAATATTTGACTTCCCTATTTTTAGGATAGGCAGTCTAAAAATAGACATCGACCTATCGACCTATAGGTCAAAAAATAGAGTCCCATCTATTTTTTACCAACATGACCAATACTCCAAGAATAACATACTGCAACCCCTGGACCATGCTCCATATGTCTAAAAATAGACATAGTCTAAAAATAGACTTTGCGCCAGAATTCGCCTGCGGGCCCACTTAGTGAAGGCGACTTCATTTCACTAAGCTCCATCATCTTGCTGCATTTTAAACACTCCCTCTCAGCAAGATATGGATTATCTGCAACCCCTATCCTGCCTCTGTGGAATTCGAACTTTCTCCTGGTGAGCGCCTTCGTCAGGATGTCGGCATCCTGATCCTCCGTGGGAACATATGAAAGCATCATGATTCTCTGCTGAACACAATCTCTGATATGATGGTACTTGATGTCGATGTGTTTGGACCTATCATGAAATACTGGATTAGCCGAGAGTTTAATGCAACTCTGGTTATCACAGTAGATCACTGTAGGCTCCAAATGCAACCTGAACAATCCAATGAGGATCTTCCTCATCCAAATAGCCTCGCATGCAGCCAAGCTAGCTGCCATGTACTCGGCCTCTGCTGAACTGAGTGCCATGGATCTCTGCTTCCTGCTGTACCAGGAAACTGTTGTCGACCCAATGCTGAAAACTCCTCCAGATGTGCTCTTTCGGTCCGTTGGGCTCCTTGCCCAATCTGCATCAGTGAAGCCGGAAAGCTTCGCTCCATCCTCCTATCTGTACCATAGACCATATCCCGATGTGCCACTAAGATAACGCAATACATGCTTGCCTGCCTTCCAGAAGAGCTTGGTAGGCTTAACCATAGCTTGCGAAAGCTGGTTAACAACATAGCATATATCGGGTCGTGTATTGACCGGATACATAAGCGACCCCACCAACTGTCGATAGACAGTGGCATCCACTACCTCCGCTGAAGTAGCATCCTCCTTCCTCCAACCACCAGGAAGAGGAGTGTCCATGTACTCGGCCTCTACTGAACTTAGTGCCACGGATCTCTGCTTCCTGCTGTACCAGGAAACTGCTGTCGACCCAATGCTGAAAACTCCTCCAGATGTGCTCTTCCGGTCCATTGGGCTCCCTGCCCAATCTGCATCAGTGAAGCCAGAAAGCTTCGCTCCATCCTCCTGTCTGTACCATAGACCATATCCCGATGTGCCACTAATATAACGCAATACATGCTTGCCTGCCTTCCAAAAGAGCTTGGTAGGCTTAACCATAGCTTGCGAAAGCTGGTTAACTGCATAGCATATATCGGGTCGTGTATTGACCAGATACATAAGCGACCCCACCAACTGTCGATAGACAGTGGCATCCACTACCTCTACTGAAGTAGCATCCTCCTTCCTCCAACCACCAGGAAGAGGAGTGTCAATAGGCTTGCAGCCTTGCATGTTGAACCTCTCCAGAATCTCCCGGGCATACTTGCCCTAAGAAACAAACAGTCCTCCGCTGCGCTGCCAAATCTCCAATCCCAGGAAATAATGAAGGATGCCCAAGTCCTTCATCTCAAACTCTCGTGCAAGATCCTCCTTGCATGAAAGTATCAACGGCTCATCTCCCGTCAAAATCAGATCAGATTAGTCTAAAAATAGACATCGACCTATAGGTCAAAAAATAGAGGTCCATCTATTTTTACCAGCATGACCAATACTCCAAGAATAACATACTGCAACCCCTGGACCATGCTCCATATGTCTAAAAATAGACATAGTCTAAAAATAGACTTTGCGCCAGAATTTGCCTGCGGGCCCACTTAGTGAAGGCGACTTCATTTCACTTAGCTCCATCATCTTGCTGCATTCTCAACACTCCCTCTCAGCAAGATATGGATTATCTGCAATCCCTATCCTGCCTCTGTGGAATTCGAACTTGCTCCTGGTGGGCGCCTTCGTCAGGATGTCGGCATCCTGATCCTCCGTGGGAACATATGAAAGCATCATGATCCTCCGCTGAACACAATCTCTGATGTGATGGTACCTGATGTCGATATGTTTGGACCTATCATGAAAAACTGGATTAGCCGAGAGCTTGATGCAGCTCTGGTTATCACAGTAGATCACTGTAGGCTCCAAATGCAACCTGAACAAACCTGCGAGAATCTTCCTCATCCAAATAGCCTCGCATGCAGCCAAGCTTGCTGCCATGTACTCGGCCTCTGCTGAACTGAGTGCCACGGATCTCTGCTTCCTGCTGTACCAGGAAACTGCTGTCGACCCAATGCTGAAAACTCCTCCGGATGTGCTCTTCCGGTCCGTTGGGCTCCCTGCCCAATCTGCATCAGTGAAGCCAGAAAGCTTCGCTCCATCCTCCTGTCTGTACCATAGACCATATCTCGATGTGCCTCTAATATAGCGCAATACATGCTTGCCTGCCTTCCAAAAGAGCTTGGTAGGCTTAACCATAGCTTGCGAAAGTTGGTTAACTACATAGCATATATCGGGTCGTGTATTGACCAGATACATAAGCGACCCCACCAACTGTCGATAGACAGTGGCATCCACTACCTCCGCTGAAGTAGCATCCTCCTTCCTCCAACCACCGGGAAGAGGAGTGTCAACAGGCTTGCAGCCTTGCATGTTGAACCTCTCCAGAATCTCCCGGGCATACTTGCCCTGAGAAACAAACAGTCCTCCGCTGCGTTGCCAAATCTCCAATCCCAGGAAATAATGAAGGATGCCCAAGTCCTTCATCTCAAACTCTCGTGCAAGATCCTCCTTGCATGAAAGTATCAACGGCTCATCTCCCGTCAAAATCAGATCATCTACATACAGTACGATGATCAACAGCTTCCCCTCCACCACAATCTGGTACAGGTTAGGATCCGCCTCACTCTTGGAGAATCCAAGCCCGGTGAAGTAGCTGTCTATCCGAGTGTACCAAGCACGAGGTGCTTGCTTCAGCCCGTACGGTGCTCTCTTGAGTCGGCACACATGCGACTCACTGCTGAAGATCTCAAAACCTTCAGGCTGCTCTATGTACACCTCCTCCTCAATAAATCCATTGAGGAACGCAGTCTTCACATCCATCTGATGAATGTGCCACCCCATCTGCGCTGAGAGAGCAAGGAT
This sequence comes from Pinus albicaulis, assembly GCA_034641835.2. NCBI lineage: Eukaryota > Viridiplantae > Streptophyta > Pinopsida > Pinales > Pinaceae > Pinus > Pinus albicaulis. The sequence goes on from CM076575.1 coordinate 1,498,872,011, forward strand.
CGTTCGTATGGAAGAGTACCTTGCGACAGGTGCAAAGGTCTCCTCATAATCGATCCCCTCGATCTGTGAAAAGCCACGGGCGACAAATCTCTCCTTGTACTTCTCCACACTCCCGTCAGCCGCCTTCTTCACTTTGTAGATCCATCGCGAACCCACCACTGATTTCCCCACCGGTCTTGGGACAATCTCCCATGCACTGTTCCTGACGATCGAATCATATTCTTCGATCATGGCATCAACTCATGCGGGTTCCTCCACAGCTTCCTCAAAAGAGGATGGCTCCGTCACAACACATTGACTCACAAGAGCCATGTATCCAGTGTACCGATCCGGTGACTGTCTCTGTCTGCGCTGTGCTGTAGGTGGTCCTACAACCTTCTCTGCATCCCGAGCCAGTCGCTCAGCTTCTGGAGTGCGCATGCGCCCTCTGATGGTTGGCGCTGCCTGGGTGGTTTCTTCCACCTCCTGAACCTCCTCTTGTGGCTGATCCACATCCGGAAGCTCCTCCTTAGGAACTAACAGCTCCTCATCTGCATGCAAGTGTGGCTCCCTCTCAAGCGAACAATGCATGGCTTTCTCCTCCTGAAACTTGATATCCCGTCGCACAACAGTCTTGCGACTGTCTGGCAAATACACCCGATAGTTGTGAGGTGTATCAGTGTACCCCACAAATATTCCAACCTCTGCGGTTGGATCCAGCTTCTTTCTAGCATCCTTCGTCACATGCATGTAGACAGGTGAACCAAAAATTCTCAAATGAGAAATGTCAGGTCTCTTACCAGAATAAGCCTCCTCCGGTGTACTCATGCCAAGAACCTTGTGAGGACAACGGTTCTGCACATACACTGCTGTATTGCATGCCTCAGCCCACAAGTGAAGGGGTAGGCCCTGATCATGCAACATCGCCCGTGCAGCACCCACGATCGTTCTGTTCTTCCGCTCGGCCACCCCGTTCTGCTGTGGGTTATGGGGTGCGATGAGCTCTCTCCGAATCCCTTCTGCGCTGCAGAACTCCTTGAATTCAGCCGAGATGAATTCACCACCATTATCACTCCTTAGAGCAATCACCTTCTTCCCCGACTCCTTCTCGACTAGTGCTTTAAACTCACAGAACTTCGCGAATGTATCGCTCTTCTTCTGCATGAAGAAGATCCAACACTTTCGAGAGAAATCATCAACAAAGATCACGTAATACTTGTGCTTTGCTGTTGAAGCAACTGAGAAAGGACCACACACGTCTGTGTGAACTCTCTCAAGGATCGTCATGGCGTGACTATCCTTCTCGTGAAAGGTGGCTTTCACATACTTCCCTAAAGTACACCCCTTGCACTGATCTGACTGCGCAAGAGTGCCCTTAGGAAGCCCAGTAGAAATCTGCTGCAGGATCTTCAAAGCTCTGTGGTGAAGGTGGCCCAATCTCCTGTGCCACAGTTCGCCCTCATCATCCCGGCTCACCACTTCTCCCGCCTTGCATGCCATTGCTGCGCAGCCATCTACTTGCAACTGATAGAGGTTCTTGGTTCAAACTCCTATCTTCCGGGTCTCTCCAGTAGTCTTACTGGGTAGGAAGGCTTTTCCTTCGCTGAAGACCACATCATACCCTTTATCCTCCAATATCGCCACAGAGATCAAGTTCTTCTTCAATCCAGGTACATGCATGACATCCTTCAATACAAAAGGTTTACCAGACTCCCTCTGAAAGGATATGGTACCAATACCAGTCGCATTGTATCTACCATCATCACCCATCTCGATGTGCACACCCAAATCTTTGTCCTCCAGATCTGAGAACAAATCCCGATCTCTCGTCATATGAAATGACGCACCGCTGTCCAAGAACCATACCGATCCCAACACACTTGAAACCAAGCATGCGATCAGTGAAAATTCAAGCTCGAACTGAGAAGCCAAAGCTTCTCCATCTGCAGATCTTCCCGCTTGCTTGTTCTTCTTCTTCTTTGGACAATTGGTAGCATAATGTCCGTGATCATGGCAGTGAAAACACTTCACTTTCGCCATATCCTACTTCTTGCCCTTAGCACCAGAATGAGAGGTTTTCTTACCCTTCCCCTTCTTTGCTTTGGACACCAAAGCGCAGTTTTCTTCATCATCTCCCTTTGATGAAGATCCATCTCGAGTAGTCCTCCTTATCTCCTCCTGCATGAGATCCACCCAAAGTCGCTCCCATCCCGGCAGCTTCTCCCGACCATTGACACTCTCTTGATATGAGTGCCAAGCCTTAGGAAGACCAAGGAGAGCCAGGTAAACCATGTCCTCGTCTTCGACAGTCACCCCCACACTTCCCAGCTCATCTCTGCATTGAGTGAACTTCGTGAGGTATTTGGCGATCTTGTCGCCCTTCTCCATCTTGATGTTCCTGAGCTTATCTTTGAGCGCCAGCTTCCTTTGGTCGCTCTTACTCTGGAATAGATCCGTCAAAGCTTTCCACATTAAATATGGAGAAGCCTTTCCATGCAGGCTGGATACAATATGATCCTTGACGCCCTCCAACAGGATCCTTTGACATTTCGCCATCTTCTTTTGCCATACTTCGACTTCAGCAGGATCAGTGGGCTTTTGGACATCCGTATCTACGAACTCCTTCAGACCATTATCTTCTAATACTGCCTCCATGCGATACTTCCATGCAACATAATTCGAACTGCCTTCAAGAGCATATTCGAGTCGCAAACCGTTGAAAGACATTTTCAACACCGGCACCAAGAAAACAAAACTGCTGCAAAATTCGAACTCCACCTCAAAGCTCAAATGCTCTAGATCTGTGAGAACAAATTATTTCTAGCACAGAGATTGACTGCAAGGGGCGTTTACTGGATATATCACCTTTCAAGGAAAGGATGGATCTAGAGGCTACCTGGCCCGCATGCAGACTCTGTCTACCGAAATAAGTTTGTAATCACTGTGATGATCAATCTCTGCTTCAATAGCTCCGATACCATGTAGAAATTTGCTGAATAATGATTAATTATCCACCGAGATTATCCTAATCACATATCAATTCGAATTCATATGCAACACATAATCTCTTCCACTCAGATCATCACACATGCGGAAATAAAACAAGCGATAGCACATCAAATCATCATACACATTAACACAGTATGTATGGGGAAAGCTTATAGTTGAAAACCCCACAGCTATTGTGTATATTATAATGGAGAAAACACGTAACAAACTCAGTACAATACTCCTCACAAGTACTCAGTACTATCTCATGAAGTTACACACAAACTAGCTTGGTTTTGAACAAGTCACAGGTTCAAAACACATCCACTAATTTCCTACCTCTATTGCGCAATCATGGCTTGTCTAAATAGAGATCCAAGGTTCGAATCTCCTTGGCTTGATAGCGCAATCATCATTGGAAATTGCCTCCAAGTGTGGTGCAAATCTCATGCACAACTGATGTCACAACTGATAGTTGTACTCACCCTTTCATCTACCTCTTTCACTGGTCTCCACTGAACTGTCCATGCACTGTAGTGAACTGATGTGTTCTTGAGTTGAATAATGAGTTACTAATTAATGAATTAAATAATATTTAATTCACTCCACTCGTTACTAGTTGATTAGCTAGTTAAACTAATCTCAACTAGTTCAACTAAGTTAAACCGAACACAACTCCACTAGCTGTCTCATTAACTCCACCAAACTTCTGCCACTGAAGTCCTAACTGAAGTCAACCATGCATGAGCTCACCAAACCCCTAGGAATAGCGTAATTCCTCTGTCAGATTCATGAGCCACTTCCAAGGCTCGAACTGAAGTGCTCCAAGAGAGTAAACTGAAGTTTAGAGTCCAAATATTATTAAGGGTAAATAATATTTGACTTCCCTATTTTTAGGATAGGCAGTCTAAAAATAGACTTCAACCTATAGGTCCAAAAATAGAGGTCCATATATTTTTACCAACATGACCAATACTCCAAGAATAACATACTGCAACCCCTGGACCATGCTCCATATGTCTAAAAATAGACTTTGCGCCAGAATTTGCCTGCGGGCCCACTTAGTGAAGGCGACTTCATTTCACGAAGCTCCATCATCTTGCTGCATTTTCAAAAAGAACCAGACAAAGGGAATGACAAAGGGAAGTAGATCATTGATGCGGATCCTTGTGCCACTGTGGCCACCACCAAGCTCCAGAGGGAGGATCCCGAAGATCCAGAGGAGGGGGAGCGTCTCTTCCATTAGTAGATCTGGGTGAAGGGTTATCCAATACAATTCCTTGTCGACATCGGAGGCCAAAAGAACCTCATTTCAACAGAGGTCGTGAAGTGACTCAATTTACCGACCACAACACAACCGTAATTGTATACCATCGGGTGGCTTTGCCAAGAAATATATATCCATGTCATCCAATAGTGCTTCCTTCTGTACAACATCAAGCCCTTCATGGATGAGGTATTGTGTAATGTTTCTCCTCTTGACGTGTCTAATATATTATTGGTCCAACCATACTTGTTGAAGTGACATGTTGTGTATGAGTCTAGGCCTTGTTTTGTTATCATTACTTTGGGAAATAAGTTGTACATGATACCAAAGGTAGTACCGCTTCTTGCCATCTCTTTGATTACTACAAAACAACACAATAAGATTATTTCCCAAACTAGGAAATTCATTTTCATTACAATTCACCCACAGGGAAAGAAGAATATTATGGCCACAACCTCAAAACAAGGCTCCCTGCACGACAACAACAAATGCACAAAGTTTTGGAGAAATAAAAGGACATTTTCTCCTCACCCACATAGATTACTCTACACTGTTAGGTCAAGCACTCCATTGATCTGACCCTAGGTGCGTCACTTCCTGATGTTGCCATACCTCATGCGACCACATAGACATAATCCACACATGTACTATCTAACGTCCGCCAATAGGTCTACGAAATCTTGGAGAAATCTAATTTCAAGTAAAAACAATTCCATAATCAACATCAAGTGCCACACAAGTTCCAGGTGGGCGACACATTTTGGTTACATTTGTAGAAGAAGGCTTTGTAGAAATTTGCTGAATAATGATTAATTATCCACCGAGACTATCCTGATCACATACAATTCGAATTTATATGCAACACATAATCTCTTCCACTCAGATCATCACACATGCGGAAATAAAAATCAAGCGATAACACATCAAATCATCATACACATTAACACAGTATGTATGAGGAAAGCTTATAGCTGAAAACCCCGCAGCTATTGTGTATATTATAATGGAGAAATCATGTAACAAACTCAGTACAATACTCCTCACAAGTACTCAATACTTTCTCATGAAGTTACACACAAACTAGCTTGGTTTTGAACAGGTTACTGGTTCAAAACTCACCACCAATTTCCTTGCCTCTATTGCGCAATCATGGCCTGTCTAAATAGAGATCCAAGGTTCGAATCTCCTTGGCTTGACAACGCAATCATTATGGGAAATTCCTCCAAGTGTGGTGCAAATCTCATGCACAACTGATGTCGCCACTGATAGCTAACTCCACCCTTTCATCTACCTCTTTCACTGGTCTCCACTGAACTGATCATGCACTGTAGTGAAGTGATGTGTTCTTGAGTTGAATAATGAGTTACTAATTAATGAATTAAATAATATTTAATTCACTCCACTCATTACTAGTTGATTAGCTAGTTAAACTAATCTCAACTAGTTCAACTAAGTTAAACCGAACACAACTCCACCAACTGTCTCATCAACTCCACCAAACTTCTGCCACTGAAGTCCTAACCGAAGTCAACCATGCATGAGCTCACCAAACCCCTAGGAATAGCGTAATTCCTCTGTCAGATGCATGAGCCACTTCTGTAGCTCGAACTGAAGTGCTCCAAAAGAGTAAACTGAAGTTTAGAGTCCAAATATTATTAAGGGTAAATAATATTTGACTTCCCTATTTTTAGGATAGGCAGTCTAAAAATAGACTTCGACCTATAGGTCCAAAAATAGAGGTCCATCTATTTTTACCAACATGACCAATACTCCAAGAATAACATACTGCAACCCCTGGACGATGCTCCATATGTCTAAAAATAGACATAGTCTAAAAATAGACTTTGCGCCAGAATTTGCCTGCGGGCCCACTTAGTGAAGGCGACTTCATTTCACTAAGCTCCATCATCTTGCTGCATTTTCAACACTCCCTCTCAGCAAGATATGGATTATCTGCAACCCCTATCCTGCCTCTGTGGAATTCGAACTTACTCTTGGTGAGCGCCTTCGTCAGGATGTCGGCGTCTTGATCCTCCGTGGGAACATATGAAAGCATCATGATTCTCCACTGAACACAATCTCTGATATGATGATACCGATGCCTGAAGCACTGCCGCCTCAACTCATCCTCCTGTCTGTACCATGAACCATATCCCGATGTGCCTCTGATATAGCGCAATACATGCTTGCCTGCCTTCCAAAAGAGCTTGGTAGGCTTAACCATAGCTTGCGAAAGCTGGTTAACTGCATAGCATATATCGGGTCGTGTATTGACCAAATACATAAGCGACCCCACCAACTGTCGATAGACAGTGGCATCCACTACCTCCTCCGAAGTAGCATCTCCCTTCCTCCATCCTCCAGGAAGAGGGGTATCAACAGGCTTGCAGCC